>BEWF01000392.1:0-142281 GCA_002583695.1 Pleurotus salmoneostramineus
CTTTGTGAAGAATGAACAGGAAGAAGGAACGGAAGATGAACAACAGGAGGGGAAGAAGTCTGCGGAGAAGGGCAAGGAGAAGGCATCGGATGACGCAGATGACATCGCTAAGCTGAGCTGGCCTGACGCTGGCCGACAACAACTCGAATCCGACATTCTTGAAGTCCTCCACGAGAAAATCCCATTCATGCGCGATCACCTTCCTGAAGTCGTCACCTCGGTTTCGTTTACTGCAGCCCTAGCCGGACTCCCCAGGGCGTATTTCATCGAGCGAGCGGCCGCCAAGTTCAAGGGTATGTACTCGATGGGCCTTCGCCACTTTACGATCATGGTCAGTCGACGCTACGAGCACCTCTGGGAACTCAAAAGCTTGGAAGAGTTCAAGACCGTCTTTGTGGACATCGTTGAATGTAAGTTTCTATGTTCAAGTCTGTGTCCCACGCTTCGTTCTCATGTTCATGTTTGTCTAGGTCACCACTATGCCTACAAGTTTGGATTCATCCTCCATCGCGACCTGAGCGAACAAAACTTGATGTTCACGCGCAGGAGCGGGGAAGCCAGAGGACTCGTCAACGATTGTGACCTTTCCTCGGAATTCAACTCGCGCACCGCTAGTGACACCAGTCGCACTGGAACAGGGCCTTTCATGGCCATCGATTTCATGGAAGACGAATACCAATTCGGACATATGTATCATCATGATTTGGAGTCGCTCTTTTACATCCTGATTTGGGCGGCAGTCCATTACAACCTCGGTGACCCAGAGACCCCCAGAACCCAAACCAACAGTATCCTCGTGCCTTGGACAGAGCGTTATTCGACGGCATGCAGCAAAAAGAGGGACTTCGTCACGTATGATTATCACCGAGACCAGATTTTCCAAGCATTTCGACCTGCTTTTGCGCCATTGCGCGATACTTGGCTTCTCTCGTTGTGGAACTACTTCCGAACTTCACACGTCAGGTGTTGCGTACTCAAGGACAAGAAGAAGGTTGAGATGGTTACTTTTGAAGGCTTTATGGGTGCGATTGGCGTTCAGCCCCGCGAAATTCCTGAGGGGTACGCGTCGTTGCCACACTTGATGGCGGATGGGTCTACCAGTACTGCCGCTTAGGACCTTTTAGAATGTTTTCGATAAATTTCCTCTGTACATGCATCTCATTAGATATCTTTATATACTTCTTATCAGCTAATTAGCCTCATTCTGGGCAGACTGCACGCAGCGACAAGGCGTTATTCCTTGTTAGTATGGGTGACCGCGATACGGTCTTCGAGACGTGAAGGCCTTGCTTCGCACCGCTGCGTTCTACTTGACTAGAGGCACTGTGGAAATACTTCAGCAATGCCTATGTTCAGTGGGATACACTCAGACAGGAACGCAAAGAAGACACGACCACTTTTGAAGGTTTCATGGACGCTTTCAAATTCGGTTGTCGGTCACGTTTACTCCTTTTGAGGAATACAGACGGACGCCTCTCGCCCCGGAATAAGAGTACTTCCTCAAGGCCTCAAGTACTACATGGGTTATTGATGAATTCCAGCCCCTAACAGACTAAATGTCACTGTATGTTCGAATCATCCAAGAATCATCATCCCGCGCTTCATTCCTAAGAGCGATGCGAAGGGTGGATTCTGCGCATCCAAGGTAGGACTTAAGAGAAGCTACTGAGCGGGTTCATTATTCTAAGAGAAACAAGTCTTGGGCTATCTTACATTGATGTCTTCGGCTAAAATAACCGAGACATTCCTCCAAGGCCCTCGAACCCGTGAGGATAACTGTCTCTCCAGTGCGGAGGTAGCTCGTGGATGGGTTTCACTTTGATATGATCTATGGTAGACGAGGAAGACAGAACGGTATAACCACCATCACTGCAGGCGGTCACAACTTCAATCTGTAAGCCGCGTTTTCTTCGTTCCTTCAGCAGTGATTCTAGCGAATGATAGATGGAGTCCCCTGGAGTGGTGGTAAGATTCCTGACGAGAATGACTTGAAGAGCGGGAAATAACGGTCGGTCGGAGTCGCGACAGCAGGTGACGAAAGAACGCAAGTGTCCAGCCACTTGGAATTCGATGAGAGTGATGGTAGGTGAATCTCCGAAATAGCTTATCCAAGGGAGATCTGTGTATTCGGATTGCGTTGAGTTGGTTGACGTCCGACGAATCACCGTCACGGTCGTCAAATCATTCAGTATAACGAGAGATTGCAACGGGTGAATGTCGAGCGTGTCGCAGACTTTGACGAAGTCCATTTCAAGATCTATGTACTCAAGCAACTGTAGCTCTGCGTCCTCCGCGGGGCAATCCAGCGGGCGAGTCAGGAGGGAGAGTGTAGTAATGGTCGGTCCAGCAACGGAGATGGTCATGTCGTAGACGTGGGGTACTTGGTGCGGGAGCCTCGTAATCTGCCTGACAAGCCGAGACTCGGTCAAGAATTCGAAATCGAATAGCGGCATGCCAGAATCATAGTCATCATTGACCGGATTAGAGCCGATCAATCTTAAATGGCGTAGCTGGGGAGCATTGATGAAAAGTTGGTCGTGCAAGAGTTCTAAGGTACCCTCCGTCGCATGAATTTCTAGGTTCCTGAGTAGAGGAAGGTTGATGTGCTCCTTTGGGCCATCTGGAGGAGGGGCTTTGTTAATCCATAGAGTGCGCAGCTGAGGCAGGCCCTTCAGAAGGTCCACGATATCTTCCACAGGCCAGTGAATCGCGCCTTGCATGAGACAACAGCCCGTCACTTGAATGAGAGCCTGAGAATGGATAACTAACAAGCCAGCCACTTCGATGTACTTCAGGCTCGGCGCGTCGTGATGTAAGACAAATCGCATCGCTCTCCTGCGGTATTCAAAATTAACAAATTCGACCCAAAGCTTGAGGTATCGCAGTAAAGGCATGGGTACATCAAGAAATCTTTGAAGCTCGTCTCCTGTCATATTTCCCCTAACAAATATGAAGAGGTCGAGTCCCTGTAATCTGTAGCTTTGAGAGAAGATAAGCCGGAGACGAGCTCGAGTCCCTTCTCCAGTTTCGTCAGAAATTTCCGGGTGTATAACATGGAGAGGAAGGTGTTTGGAGCGCTGAATAGTAGTTTTGAAAGCCTCCACTGTCCGACAAGACGAAACGTTGGTCCATAGCAGAGGGTACGACAGGCCGATTCTCCTCAAAGCCTTGTTGACTTGCATCAGTAGCGTCCAATCAACATCTGGAGGGCAGGAAGGGAAACAGGTTCGTATCACAGGATGTACTTGACAGCGAGTGCGATTAGGTACGAGGAGCAAGAGGATGTATGTGATCAGTTCCTCTGGAAGATCCAAGAACGACTTTGGCGAGGAGACATTGCGAGGGTAAGTCACGAGAGCGCGTGAGGGTGTGTCAGTGCTAGGCATGCTTTTTGATCGATAAAGAGAGGCCCGTGAAGGCAACGTAAGGGATTTATAAACTGGCTTCGAGGATATGCAAGGACCAGGCCTTTGTTCTGAGTCAGAGCCAGGGAAACATGCAATAAGCAGAGCCCTGAAGGCAAAGGCCAGCCATCGGCTACGAGTAGTCTTTGAGTTCTTTGTTCATTGTGGACGAAGCAATCCTTTCAAGCTCCTTTCCGGCAACTCCCTTAGTCTCCGATGAGGGCCTTACATCTAGGATTAACTTTCCCATGCGCACTGACTGAGGTTAGGCTTAGAGTTGGTTGTAGAACAGTCCATTAATGAAATACTGATAGAGTACTATAAAAACATGCGGCTAGTAATACAATTGGTTCTGTATGATGCAATGCAAGGAGAGACGCGAAAAAGCAATATGAAAGCAATATAATGATAAGGAGTCGTCAAGGTCATCAAGTTCATATGTCGTCATCCACGTTTCGGAGATTGTTCGCAAGACCGAGGGCCGGGGTAGGTGTCCCACCCGTCGCCGTCAGCTCACGCTCAAGCGTTCCCCACGAGTCCGTCGTAAGCTCCAGCGGTACATCGTACTTGAAGCTGGGTAAATGGTCCGCGAGGTTCGAAGGTGCATTGATCATCAATCGGAGAATATACTGAAAGAAATTCTGTCAGTTACCATCATCGATCATCATCCGCTAAGCTAACTCACATGGGTCTCCGCAACGCCCTTGACACACCACGAACATTCCTTTCCTTCCGCACCAGCTCTCACGCTGCCTCTCAGCAATGTGATCCCTTCGCTGTACTCATTGATGAACCGCAAGTGTGCGCTGGCAAGCGTGGTATCGCGGATAATAGGCTCAGGAACCCCTTTTCTCCACAACTGAACCCTCTTCACAAGAATAATACGGATGTTTTTCGTGTACACCGTCGCCAGGAAGGGATCGTCCGGGAAGACAAAGCTTAACGTGAAGGGGATCGGTTCACCAGAGGCAAAACAACGCGGCGAGGGTAACGAGAACTAGACAAACATGTGTGTGTGTGAGTGCCCGCAGTTAGAGGTGGGGATAAGCTTGATATTTATAGACTTACAAAGACGGATTTTGAGAAGGCTTCCTGTGTGATAGACGCCTTGAGGGAACGCTTCGATTCCACGAGTGGCCATCGGGGAGGGACAGCCACGGTCTCAACGCGGTCGTATACGCAAAAGGGTGTATCAGCGGGGTCCCGTGAAGGTCTGGGTATTGAGAAGAGGGGAGCCTCGGCAGGCCGCGTTTTGGGGAGATAGAGGATGGGTATTGATTTACTAGGTGGCCATCAGTGACCCTGCGCAGAACGTAGTAAGATTAGACACGCACGATTCATGACGCCTAAGGCCTCGTCTTGTCATATGGACTTGTACGCGGTATGAGACCTCGCATGAGGAGTTTTGGTAATGAACTGAGGAGGAAGGGGGGAGGCGCGACGTCTGCCCTTGCACGCTGACTTCCTTTGGGAAGGATATTGAGAAGGGGTGTTCCTCATTCCAGTCAAACCCAGCAGCCAGTGATGCATCGTAGATGAGGGCGTTACGGGAGACGGTGATTAACTTGCAATCCCCCGAACCGGGCCCACGCTGAGACACCGAAGTGTTAATGTAACCTTCGAGCTAATGGAATGTGAGCAACGTAGAGAGACAGAAAAGTATGAGATCGACTGACTGTCACTGTGACCTTCTCAACGTGGCTTTGGTCTCCTCTAAATCTAATGGCACCATCTATATGACCGTTGAGACCAAAGCTGGGGGCGTGTAGACCCCATACGCGGGAGCCCATGTTGATGACCATGTGTTCTGTCTCGTACATCCAGTCGCAATCAGGACATCCCGTCCTTCTAAACGGTTCAAGTTGGAGGACACGTTCCGAGCTCCCAGCCGACAAAGAGTACATGGGGGAAGAGAAGTCCTCGTCGTATGTGTACTCGGGGGGAGGTATATCAGCAAGCATGAGATCGGACATGATTCACGAGGTGCTTAGACAAAGTTGAGGAGGGGGAAGGGGGAAGAAGGGGGAGGAGTGGGCGTGTGTGCAGTGCGGCGGGAAGTAGTTGGAGCCAGCATGAGAGGTTCATTTATATGGATTGAAAGCCCTAACATTTCGCCTTCCCGACACGCGAACGCGAGGGGAAAGGGTGAAGTTTGAGACCATTTCCAGTAAAGCAGGCGAAGAACGGGAAGCGAAGCCAAATGAGGCATTAAGCATGTGCCCGTGTGTGTGAAGATCTCACAGATGGTGGGTTTATGTTGAACACACGGCAGCGGATCAATGACATCAAACCAGCTGCGATCTCGTCGTCCACGCGTCCATGGACCATGGTCATAAGCGATTTACTCGGGGGACCTCGAGGCTCGTTGCCGATCTATAATATTTTTGAGGGGGCATACCAGGAAGACAGGTATGCATCTGGCGGTTTGGGGGGAGGCATTATGAGCAAAGCTCGACCCATGCATTTGCCGAACTGGAGATGTTTCAAGCGGCGGGCCAGGGTGACCTGCCTTTCGGGATGAATAGGGAGATGAGCAAAACGGATCGTCTCGGGTACAAGGATAGTCCTACCATTTTTCCTACGATTTTACAGGATTAACTTCAGTCCACTGCGGCCGCGTCGGGTGTGGTCCATAAAAATAGCTCTCCGATCATCGACGGGCCGGGCGTGTCCGCTTCTCACGATCACATGAAAGGTCCCCCTTAAACGAGTTCAGGGACTTCACCGTGATTCCACAGTTTTCTTGCAGTTTGGAGACCACGACTTATAGCACCTTCCACGGTCCCCTCCTCGATGGACGTAATACCGCTCTATCTGCGACGGTGAAATCATCAAAATCGATACGAATTTACCGTTTCGCAGGCAAAGCTTCTCTGAGACTTGATCACAGCGTCTGACTCCCACGTGCCCGGAACTTGGACTCATTTCTCATTGTCAATGCCCTAACGAACATCTTTCTTCGTTGACCCCGTCACCAACTAGCGCAATGAGGTCCACATTCTCAGCGATGAAGACCTTGGATCGACAGCTTGCTCGTCATAAAAGCATCAGTTTCATTGGATTGGGTCGTATGGGGTATGAAATGGCCTTCAACCTCTTCTCGAAGACCTTTGCCGCGGAACAGGATGCCCATTTCGTTGTCTGTGACGCCATGCAAGCAACTTCTCACAAATTTCATGCGAACTTCTTAGCTCAGTTCCCGGGAGCACAGATAACCATCGCAGAGACACCAGAGCAGTATGTGGTCATCTCACCATCATCGCCTCGGAGTCTCTGAGCTAATCCCGCTTCAGAGCCGTGTTAGCGTCAAAGACCGTCATTACAATGCTACCTTCTTCGCCTCATGTCCAAACCGTGTATACCGAGGAAGCAGGCATTGTCCCTGCAATCAAGAATCTGTCCGAGACTGACGCCAAGGAGACCTTTTGCATTGATTCTACTACCCTCGACGTTACTGTGGCGCGTAATGTCGCCAAAGACGTGGTGTCAACAGGGGCCAGCATGGTTGATGCTCCTGTTTCCGGTGGTGAGTCCGAGGATGGCCATGCAAGCCCTTCTTCCACTCTCGTTCAAGTCGCGTATCAGGTGTTACAGGCGCCAAAGCAGCCACGCTCTCCTTCCTAGTTGGTGGGACTGACGAAGCCTTCAAATCGGCCCATCCTGTACTCTCGCATATGGGCAAACGAATCATCCATTGTGGGACTTTTGGATCTGGTCTTGGCGCCAAAATATGCAACAATGTCCGTGTCCTTTATCGATATTCCGCGTTGTTATTTGACTCACATGTGCCCTCGCATCGGGGTTAGCTTATCTTGGGCATACAACAGATAGCCGTTGCAGAGGGCATGTTATTGGGTCAGCGATTAGGACTGGATCCAGCGGTGTTAGCTGGAGTTATCAACAGTTCAACAGGTGGCTGCTGGGCTTCGTCTGTGAACAACCCTGTACCCCATGCTCTGCCCGGACAATCTCCTCCATGTGAACGTGATTTCGAGGGTGGTTTTGCAACGGCGTTAATGTTGAAGGTATGTATTGTCTTCAACCCTGAACAGACAGCTGCACAAATTAATTCCGTCTCATACAGGATATGGGATTGGCTACGGCTCTCGCTAGCAACCAAGGAAGCCCCTTGCCTCTGGGAGAAGCTACGGAAGAATTCTATGCGAAGGTTGTCAGAGAAGCACCTGAGCTTGCGCGCAAAGACTTTTCTTCGGTGTACAAATACCTTGCAGAGTCGGCTTCATCTAGACCGCAGTAAACTTTTTTTCTTAATTGACGGGACGCATTTTTCACAAGATGCACTGCTACCCCAACCTTGTTATCCGCGATCGAGGAAAATTTCGGTGACATGGCCCAGATTTCATGATGCTGGGACACGGAGCCCCTGTGATTACATAATGGATTATAAGTTTAAGCAGCGAAGTGGTTGCCTCCGCGACGAATCGTCCACATATAAGTTGAGGCGTCGAGGTCGTCCTCCTTCTCCCCTCCTTCCTCAACTGTGCGCAAGACCTCCAATTATGGCAGACTCCTCTGCAAAGCCCTCTGTCCTCATCTTTGGTCCGTTCAGATTCCACTTCAAAACCTTTTTCTGTGCCCAAGAAACTAAATGAACCCTCCTGTGTTAATTTCGTCCTTTTATCTCTCATCGATCCAGGTGGTTTGAACACATATGCACGGGCCCTTGCTGCATATCTGGTGCCGGTTGAGGGTGAGGCATTGGTATCCGTGAGTCCTCGCCATCCTGGGCGATATACTCGCATGATTTAACAGGATACACAGCACATGCGCGTCGTGGACAAATATTCTGTTCATCCCCCGACCACGTAAGCTCCCGGGCGAAATACCTTTGAGAGGCGAGTCGCTGACCTGCCTGGGTCTGTAGATACATTGGATCGGAGTTTCCAAAGGTCTTGGAGAAACCAGGAGTGGAGTATCAACAACGTAACTTGACTGTTGACGGTACGTTTCCAATACATCAACTACTCGTATACGATTGACATCCTATTCTTTTCTTCTCGTAGCCGCGGTGGCATCAGCATTCGATCCCCCAGAAGGTCAGGCCGCGTACGACTATGTCTTCGACTGCACGGGAGAAGTTCGGGTCGATCGAACAGAAGTGGTGCGTGCCTCTCCTCATTTCAAGCATCCTGTGCCTTCATTCCACACGGCTCCGATTTTAGATCCAAATCAAAACGACCTGTAATATCGCGAGGCTGATTGGTTTGGAGGCGGCGAAGCGAAAGGTCAAGGCTTACGTCCGCCTTCAACTTCCCTTCTATGAGACATCGTCGAAGAACCCAAGTGATGAGAAGCAAGATGTCAAACCGGTTGGCACCGTCGGTACCTGGTGGCACGAGACTCTGCGAATCCTCGCCGCCATCCCCGAGTATGTTACCTTCCATGTTTCCTCGGCTACCCCTAAACGTCCCAAAACAGCCTCAACCTTGTCATCCTGAGATGTGCATTCGGGTATGGACCGTACACTGATTTTGGATCCAGTAAGTTGTCATTCACGTCACGTCGCTTTTCCATTTTTACTGAGATATTTGGTTAGTCACTTCCGTGATGACCGTCGCGTCCGTCTATGGATATATGAAGAAACCGATGAAATCTTTGTGAGTCGATTGTCCCTGCTTAGTGAAATAGTGGTTGACTTCGTTTGCATTCTAGATGGTCTCCCGGGAAGAATCCTACCAATACAATCCACGTTGAAGACATCGCAGGTGGAATGTGGTCTTGTGCTTCTTGGATCGCCTCACTGGGCAGAGAGAAAGCAAATTCGTTGGCCGGAGAGACGATTCCTTTCCATAACGAGAAAGCTAAGGTCATAGGAGTGGAAGGCATGGCCTCTCCAGACGCCAACCTTACCGCCCCGTTGTTCAACCTTGTAAGTATCACCATCTTGCCGATAACCGACTTTCGACTTACTCGGGACCCTAGGCCGACGATTCCGATAGTACTCTTGTCAGTGTTGGAGAGACCGTCACCTCCTTCTTCGGAACAACGTTTGAATTCTTCAACTTCTTGCAATCGGCGGCTGCAAAGGTACACCTCTCTCTCAGTCACTTGTTTATATGCCGGCTCATGAAAATGCTAGTTTAAACTCGAGGAGATGGTTGAGGACATCAACGAACACCACGTCGGAGGCTGGACTGAGATGATCACTCAGGCCAAACCCCCTTGTCCGAACACCCCTCTGTCCGCTTACATGGACCACTACGCCCTACAGAAACATACTCTATCCTTCGACAACTCCAAAATAAAGACAATAGTCGGCTACACACTCCGGCATCCGCAATTCAACCACGATGTCGTCAAAGATACGATAGACAAGTGGAAAGAGGAAGGCAGTTGGCCTTGCCTCTAGTCTAGGTTTCCCCTTCGTCAGGGGGTTTCCTTTTTTTTTTCTTGCTCGCCCCTTTTCTCTCCTTTTCCCAACTTTTTCATGATCTCTTTGCTTGCTCACGAAATTATAACTAATGCCATCTCTGGGAGGGTTTCTTTACCTCCCCAAACCCATTTGCACGAAGTACGTCCGCTCCATGTGTTACTGTAGAGTTTCTGGAAATAATAGTTTTCGTAATTTGTCTTGTCGTTTGTAGCTCGGAATGCAATCAATATCTTGCTCTGTATCATTCATGAGCGTTGGAACGCGACCCAGCTGCCTTGAGGCACTTGAAGCATGACGCCGTACAAGAATTCTTCCGTTCATCCGATTACACAACAAAGAACAACGTTGCCAAGTTAGAGAACAATCGTCACCAACTGGCTGATGCATTCAAGGTAAATATAATGCATCGCTTCTTTCACGTTTTCACTCATTCTGACTCTGGCTAAACCACTGAGACCCTTGAACACGACCATGTCCCTGCATTTCCTTGAGAAGGTCGTCTATAAATCCCTCACACCGAAGCACCCTCCCTTTATCGAACAAAACGCATGCCTACCACCTACACACCCCCACCCTCTCTCACCCACCCTCGTAATGTTTCCTCCCCGAAATCGAAATCGTTGATGGATCTTCCGGAGGAATTACTTGCAAACATCCTCTTGCTCCTGGTTTCCATCCCCACTCGCTGCTGGGTACATCCTGCGTTACGGTCCTGCTTCCCTTCCTGCCGTTGTCAACATTTTGATCGGACTGCGCTTATGCGAGTCAATAAGGATTTGAGGAGAATAGCCCTGTCGTACTCTCTACTATGGACCGACGTGTCGTCTGCACAGTTGCCAACAGTGCAAGCTGTGGAGACTACTCTTCAGCGCTCCAAACGGCATCCTCTCCGTTATTCCCAGCCGGAGGAGCGTAACGCTGAAGAAACCCGCGCTCTTTTCACGCTTGTCTTCTCTCAAAGCTACAGACTACAGGCACTCGATCTCTTCGTTAATGTCGATCTGGGTATCACAAAAGAAGAGCTTCAAAGGTTCTTTGATGTGCCGATGCCTTTGCTACGATCTCTCAAGATTTGGGTTGAATACAACGGCTTTCGAGATGGGAGATCAATGCGATTCGTATTAAACTACGACGCGCCAAGCTTGGAACATATCGAACTATATGGCTTGTCTCTTGGTCGTTCTCAGGCTCTCGCTCAAGTAACGAGCTGCTGTCTCTACCACGATGCGGTTGAGTGGCTTGTGGAAGATATTGTGGACCTTCTGAGAGGTCTGCCCCAGCTGCGCACTCTGTGGCTTGATAAAGCCCTTC
This sequence comes from Pleurotus salmoneostramineus, assembly GCA_002583695.1. NCBI lineage: Eukaryota > Fungi > Basidiomycota > Agaricomycetes > Agaricales > Pleurotaceae > Pleurotus > Pleurotus salmoneostramineus. The sequence continues at coordinate 11,110 of BEWF01000392.1, forward strand.
CTCCATATGATGGTCCGGAGCAGCACGTCCGCCTTCCTTTGCTCAGGAACTTGGACATCCATGCTACCGAGGGTACATTCGAACTCTTTCGCGACCAACTTTTCTTCGATGCTCCTCAGTTACGCCATTTAAGATTGATCTGCTCTGAGCCACACGATGATGAGGATGAGGACGTGGGGCCTATCAATTTTTTGTCCGATTCTCAGCTTGTCGGTCAAATCATGGGGCTCCCGCATCAAGTACGCTACGTCTGCGATATGACCATCTCCGTCGTTGGAACGACCATCGCTTCAATCTCCCTCTTAACTCGTCTACCGGAATCTTCGACTGAGACCGCCGAGCCACAGCTACTCCAGTACGAAGACATTCGAATGGACTTCGTCAAAACTTGTGATACCCTCGACATTCGCCTGTTGAATTCACTCGTTATCAAAAATGATATGCAGAACGTGGCGGCAGTTCCGAGGATGCTAACCAGCTTAGGGACATCCGAAGACACAATTCCCCTTTGGATAGACTATCTCGGAGATTCAACCACCCTCACTCGCATCGAGTTTCAAGTTCCTGAACATTTGCATTCTTTCGTCGCCTACTGTTGCGACTCTGACCGACCGTTATTCCCTGCTCTCCAAGTGGTTCTCGTTGGGAATCTCGCAGACACTTCCAGGGCTCGAGTCTACGATTCGCTAAAATCATTTGTCAAAGAACGAAAGAAACGCAGACTTCCTATCGAAGTCGTGATCGCCTGTGTTAATGGTGGTCATAGGGCCCTTTCTTACTCTCCAACTATGGAACAAATCAAGGTTAAACCCATCCACGAGCTGCCGTCGACGTGGAAAACAATCGAAAACTATGGGTTCGAAGATCTTGGAGGAATTCCGGAAACTCTTGTGCCTATTTAGTATCAGTCCGCATGATCACGACGGTATAAGGGATCTCGTATATGAAAGCTTCAGTTGTATGCAAGTTGTTTGCGTGTATTTCTTTTCGCATCAATGAATTCACCCAAGTTCAAAGTAATACAGAGCTTAGTCGAGTCCAACGCGTCGTCGTCGTGTACGTGTAAGTTGTGATCGCTGTGCGACCACGATGTCGTGCGCGACATCCGATGCCTTCGCCTTGTCACCACGCCGGTATAAGGGATCTAGGGTGTGAAAGCTTGGTTGTTAACACAACCCGGGTACTTAATATATATATAACCACTCGACCCCAAATTAAGTATATACTCTAGTCTAGTGACTCTTGAAGGCGTCGCTGTGGACGAAGACTCGAAGTATTAGGAGCATGCTTGAGGGGTCAAATTTTCAAAGGCGTTGGCCTGTGGTTCAAGCAAGCGTCAACACTGCAATTCCACTTGCACTGGCGACCGCCCACTGAGGATATTTACTTTCAAGCGCGTCCACGACCATGTTCGCAGCGGCCACTTCTTTCTTTGCGCGTACTGCGATATCGCAGTCATATAACATTGGGACATCGACCACTGGCAGTAGGTCGTCCACACCGGGCCCGAGCTCTTCATCGTCTACTGCGCCCACGCCCTTTTCCCCTCCCATTAATGTCGGTCTCTGGAGGGTGCAATCCGCGACTCATAGAGTGACTAACAAGCGCGTCTCTGTGTGGAGCTTTGACAAGCGTGGACCGGAGATGGAGAGGTTGTCACCAAATGCAAAGGATCGTACGTTGGAGGTACTGAAGGCCGAGGTGAGTATGCAGGATATTGGGGACTTACCTGTTCAGTTAATCATGTCAACGAATCATGTAGGCTTCTGCTTTGGGTCGCTTGAGACACCCCTCGATACTGGGTACGCGTTTATCTGCGTTCTGTGGTCCACAGGAACACTTACATTCTTCGCAGAGATGGTCGAACCTGTTGAAGAGACAAGAAATGAATTAATATTTGCGACGGAGCCTATTCTATCTTCTCTTGACCTGTCTATACCCGGCTCGAAACGCTTTTCTCCCATCGTCGAGCTTGATGAAGTTGAAGTTCGTTTCTATTCGGTTGCTACACCCACAGTCTGTATGTACTTACAAGCAATATCATCACCTAGATACAAAAGGGTATCCTTCAAATTTGCAAAGGATTATCATTCCTCCATACATCAGCGCAACTCATACACTCCAACATATGCCCAGAAAGTATCGTTATTAATAATGCTGTTCGTGGATCATGCATGTATGTTGTGTGCATGGCATATTGATTTTCGGTGAACTTAGGGCGATTGGAAACTTTCTGGTCTCGGTTTGACTATTCCATTGATAGGGCCTGGGGGTTCGGCGACGAGATGGGAGTTTCCTACTTTCGATGGGAGGGCACCGCCGTATATTCAACGGAGCTTTGATTATATGGGTGAGCTTCAACTCTTTCCTCGGGAGGTCACTTGTTATCTGACCATATACTACCAGCCCCCGAATATGCGCTTGATGAGGCCTTGCTGACGGCGTCTGATCTATATGGACTTGGGTGCCTCATCTATGCCGTACATTGCAAGGGGAATCCTCCGTTCAAGAATCATGGAAGTTTGGGCGGGCTACGAGATAATGCTGGAAAACCTGTACCTGGGATGGAAAGTCTTGACAAAGACCTCAAAGGTGCGCACCGAAACGATGCGCACTCCCCTGCCTGTTTAATTGTCCCTCTTAGACCTCTTGCGATCTCTCATTACCCGCCATGCTACAAACCGACCCTCACCGACTGCGTTGCCAACGCATCCCTTCTTTTCCTCTCTGCCCATCTCTACTCTCAACTTCCTAGACCGCTCGAATTTCACTGCGAAGACTCGCGAAGAAAAGATTTCGTTCATGAAGGGTCTTACCGGTGTTTTGGACAAGTTCTCCGACGGCTTGAAGTCGAGGAAGATTCTGCCGTCGCTCTTGGAAGAAGTAAGTCTCCACCCTCACGCCTTAATGACTGCCTGTTAACGAAGCGTTGTATTCTCACTCTAGATGAAAGACACTCATTTACTACCATACATCTTGCCCAACGTTTTTGCGATATCCAACGCACTTTCACCTACACAGTTCGCCGCCCAAGTTCTTCCGAGTTTGAAACCTCTATTCGCAATCAAAGAGCCCCCACAAAATATGCTGACGCTCTTGGAAAATCTTACTATGCTCCAGAGTAAAACCGACAAGACTGTATTCAGGGAGCGTAAGTGTGTTTAATGACCACCGATAGGCACCGCGCGACTTACCATGGATTTATCGTAGAGGTCCTCCCGCTGGTGTACAACGCCCTTGAATCGGAGCATGCAGCTGTCAGTGGATATCTAACTTTTGTGTAAACTCAATGCTGATTTTGAAAAGGTACAAGAACGCGCCTTGAAAGCAGTCCCAGACCTGTGTGATACTATTGACTATGCTGAAGTTCAGGGAACATTATTCCCTCGTGTTGCTGTATGTCTCCTTGCCTTTGTGGTTCGATACGGACAGTTGCAATAACCCTACCCCTTCAGTATGTATTCTCCAAGACACGAATTTTGAGCGTCAAGGTCGCTACCCTAACGACGTTCTTGACTATGGTGAAGACGCTTGATCAGGTAGGCGATCATTTTGACTTTGGGCATTCATGTTTATTGATTCATGTCCAGTCAAGCTTAACCCAAAAACTGGTTCCCCTCTTATCGAAAATTCGGACAAAAGAACCAGCGGTTATGGTCAGTGAAAACGCACTCTAGTTTGCATCATATTGACCTAGTTTCATCCTCCATAGATGGCCACACTCTCTGTACAAGAAGCAATGGGTTTCAAGGTTGATAGAGAAGCGGTGGCAACACTTGTTCTTCCCCAGCTCTGGTCTATGTCCATGGGCCCTCGTGAGTCTTTCTCTTCTCTAGTTATGATCATCCCTAATGTCGGTATGGATAGTGCTTAACCTGGAACAATTTCAACGATTCATGTCAGTCATCAAGAAGTTGGGCGAACGGGTTGAGAAGGAACACAATCAATTCCTACGAGATTCTCAGCGATTAGAAGATAGATCGGCCATCAATGGCAATGGTCATGCTAATGTGCAGAGCTTTTCGGGAAGTGTCGATTTTGAACACCTTGTTGGAGGTGGAAATGGCATTCCATCGAAGAATTCGAATCAGACCAATGCTTCCTGGGAAGACGACGTTTGGGGGAGCATCTTCAGCGATGACGTTCGTGGTTTTTCCCCCCCCTCACGATAGCAGTCAGCTCATCTTCCTTTCTCCAGTCAAATAAGCCTCAGACGCCAGCCGTTTCACCCGCTCCGATCTTTAATCAGTCAGCCAACCCTCCATCCCCAACACCAGCGTCTATTACCCCAAGACCTTCAAAGCTAGGCGCCAAAGCCATGCCTGCCTCCCTCGGCAATAGTTCTTTATCAACCCAGCCTCGCTCCATATCTACTTCTCCTCTTCAACCGCGACAATCCAGTGGTTCTTCGAACATGTGGACGCCAATACAACCTAACCATACGGGGGGCTACAACAAGCCGAATCAGACCCCTCCAGTATCGCCTCCTGCTCATCGAGCTAATTATAACATCACGTTACCGAGTGCTTCGAATCCCCAACTCAGCACAGGTCTGCATGGACCTACCCCACCTCAGCTTCCGAATTACAACGTGTCTCTCCCGAGTGCGACCCCGATGGCCCCAACCATTCCTCAGAGTTCCGGCTTCTCACTCACTCCAATGCAAGCGACACCCCCAGTAATGCCAATGGGAGGACTGCTGACTCCGTCCCGTCCCGCTCAACCTGCTGCACCAAGTAATAAGCTCTCGAGTACTGACTGGGGAGATTTCGACCCATTGGCATAATTAGCATTTATCCATAGCATCAACTCTACATAACTTATTCCGCCGGCTCAACATGGATCTCACTTCTAGATGGAATCGTATCCGCTTCGATAATGGTATCAAACCCCTTCCTCGACCGATTTGTTTCGGACGCTTCGTCCAAGCTGATATCGAGGTCCAGGAGGCCCTTCAAAATGATAAGGGCGCCCACTTTGGAGAATACCGAGTTGTGTTCTTTACACGCAGGGCTGAGGATACCTATGCGCTGATGAGTAGCATAATTTTGGGTGTGGAAGCACCTTACAGTTTGTGCATCCTTCCTCGCAGTCACATGTCTCGACAATAATCGACGCTTTGGAAAGAATGTCGTAGACTAGACACGGTGTCAGGGCCGGTGGATCGAAAGGACGACTATTCTTGTACCATGATCAAAGGCCTTCACAGCAACCTCGCCCCCTTTTCCAGGCGTATCATAGAAAACGAGTCTGTGTGGGATGAACTCAGCGGCGACCAGAAGTATGATGGATGATTATACCGCGCGGGTCTCTTTCGAGAAGACTCTGACTTCTTGTATTCTTTTTCGGCGGCCTTACACTCTGTCTTTAGGTCCGCTGCCATCGCAAACTGGTTGAGAAAGGCATGTTGAGCCGAATGGATGGCCTCCGCAGCGTTCAGGTTCCTCTATGCTCTGTGAAAGAGGGGTCAGGGGAACAAACAGAATGCGCACCTCTCTGATCTGAGCCAGGACTTTGCTTGGGACGTCGAACCACATTCCAGTAGAGTTTCTTTCCCATGGCGGAGTGTCCACATCTACACTGTCGAGAATCTGTTTATTCCTGGGATAAAGGTTAAATGGAGGGACTAGGGATAGGTCAAAGCCGAGGTACCTGATTTTGAAAAAGCCTTACGAAAAGCGATCAAGTGTGTGGTCGTGGTGGTGAGGAGATCCACATACCGAAAACTTTGGTCATTACGTAGACTTCTACAACAGACGGTCAGCGAGATCGATGCGAGGGCAAGGATGCATCCTTACTTCCAAAGAATGCGCGCTGTGGGGAAGCTTTCATCAGGAGTTTTACATGCAACTTTTTTCAGCTTGCTCAAGCTTGCTTGAGCTCAAGCAAGTGCGAAAAGCGCGAAAAGGTCAAGAAAAGGCCAAAAGTCGACAAGTGACGTTGAATAGCCGAAAAAGCTCGCGAAAATAAGGCTCAGCTTTTTTAAATTTTGGTGGAGCTTTTCGCCCTTTTTTGCGCTTTCTGGCTTGTAAAAAGGCCGGAAAGTTTGCAAGAAAAAAAGTTGCATGTAATTTCCCTGATGTTGATCTGTCTGATACGGTATGTTTGGATGGGATCGACATCTCTGTGACAGAGGCGATGAGCCGAAGAAACTGACTGATAGAAACTGATTTACGTGTAATCACTGACAAGAGATCCTCAATCAGCAATCATTCCGCGCCTGACATTGAATCAAATCGCATACCGAGGTTCAGTAGTCCAACTGACATCGGCTCTTGTAATCTTCGCTATTTTGGTATCATGATTTACTTCTGTAACCTGAAAGGGTGTCAATGTCGTCGCGTCACTAGAATGACAACTAACACTGACTATGAAGGTCAAGCCTTGATGGATGAACTATCAAAGATCGTGAACGGGAAGTAGGACTGAGATCCGACGTGAACTCACCACCCCGCCTTCATAGATTTCGAAAAGAGCCCGAGAAACTTCGATTTCCTCTATGATTGCTGGACGGAGAGCTTTCGTGATGTCGACGATCGCGTATTTATCTTCCTTCACTCCGCCTAGTATGCGATTTATGAGGTTGGTATCAAGAAAGAGAGAAGATATCTCTTACGGATGGAGACGCGCTGTGATGGAGATGGTAAAAACTGAGGGTCGGTGTGATACCTAGGGAACTTTGAGACGGTTAATATAGTAGACAAGGAGAGACACAGACCATCCATCGTTGTCTTTCTGCAGGCGATCAATGCAAAGCTTTCGAAAGGAAGGACCAAAATAGTGTTCGTCTTCCAATGATATGGGCATCTCATTTGCTGCACATTGTAGATGAGCTTGGATCAGGTGTAAGTTAGGTGGGATGTCAACTCGAGAGGGAAAGGGAGAAGCGCACCTTCTAGTATAATTTCACTGTCTAGGTCAATCAGCAGATCACTGAGGGGGCTATCCCAAAGGTCTTGCGGATTGTTTAAATAATGTTGATCAACAGGAAACATGTCTGGAACGAAGACAGCCAGAGAGTCCTGTGTTCGCCGCCCAGCTCGTCCACATTGTTGACGCTGGTAGGGGGTTCAATCATTGGGTCGGAGGGAATATTGAAAAAAACCCTTACGAAGCTCGCTATCGTCACCGGAAATCCCAGCATGATGACTGCATCCAATGCTCCAATATCCACACCAAGTTCGAGTGCGTTCGTGGCGACGATGCCTAGGATATTTCCCGAGAAAGCATCTTTTTCAATCCGTCGTCTATCCTGTTCCAAGGCTTAGATATCTTCCCAACTTAGCTGGATATTGGGAGACGAGGATACCTCCGGCGCGTATCCTAAGATAGGGATGTCGGTCAGCATATATGTATTGGTCGGAAACATGTACTTACCTCCACGATAAGCTACTGTTTTCTGGAGAATGTCGTGACGGCCTTCTGCGCTCAAATCAGTCCGGAGAGTTTTCATGGCCTGTTTGGGGTGGGTACGTCATAGCACGTAGACGTGAGATGAGGTAAGACTATCTGTACCAGCTCACATATTTTTCGAATCTGAGATAGGGTCAGCAAACGAGTCGTGACGATCGTCCAAGGCCGTTCACACCTTGCAAAAGAGAATGCAACGAATTCCGCGCTTCATAAGATAGCGCATCAATCCTGTTGCTTCTGATATGGAACTGCGACGACCGAGTGAAGGTTGAGAATCATTGATCAGAGGAGGGTTCCATATGATGAAGGCTTTGTGACCTGACGGAGCACCATCTTCTGTGACTGCGGCAACATTCTTGGGAGGGGTTCAGGGGTATCAGAGGGGTAATTATAGGATGAACTCACCTCAACTCCGAAGACGTCCTTCATGTGACGTTCCGGGTTGCTGATGGTAGCACTGCAGGATACAAAGCGGACGTCTCGATCTAAGATTTCCATGCTATAGCGTAGAATAGAGACTGAGGAGACTGCACGAACTTCCAAGAGCAGCGCAAATCCTGCGAAAACGCCTCATGATCTGGGCGACATGACTTCAAAGAGTCCTGAGCAATCTAATAATAGACGAATAACGATTAAAGGCGTACCTTCCAAAGAGATTAGAGTAATAATGGAGCTCATCGACGGCGAAAAGTTTCACATTTCTCAGGAAGCTAAGAAAAGTAATGAATGGAGTTGCTTCGCTACTTGAGTGACAACCGGACCTTCGCCATAAATCTTCATGAGGCAGAATCGATGCGTGAAGCATATCCTGGCGGCATGAGTAATGAGCAAAAGCGGTGAGAAAGAAACCAAGCTCCTCACGAAGTTGGTGAAGATGACGGATGCAGTCTCTCGGATGTCTAATAGGGTGAAATTAGTTGAAAGTAAGCAGTATGTGTAGCGAAACGACGCAACTGCGTCTTTGGTCTTGAGGAGTATCCCCGTCGTAGGTAGCGACCTAGTCATAATTGTTGTGATGTTAGAAGCACGGAAGAAGTAGGAAATGACTAAGTACTTTGAGATGGCTAAGGCCCTCACATGAGCCTATCAACTGTTCAAGTGCAGACTTTTGGTCTTGGGCTAAAGCCTGAACGTCTGACGTTGGCTTCAAAGTGCGGTGTAATGGATGCATATTCATACTCACTTTCGTTGGATAGACAAATATTGCTTTAGCGTCTGGATCTTCCTCGAGGAAGCGTAGGGTGGGGACCTATCTTGGTCAGGCCGACCATTCTCCTGAAAGGACGGACAATGGTGCGTACTTGATAGATAATGCTTTTTCCTGAAGCAGTACTGGTAGATACTATGACATCTTTCCCTTCACCCAATGCATTGATAGCACGGGCTTGATGTGCATAAAGCGAGGCTATGTTGCGAACAGAACGAAGAGAGCTTTCGATGGTGGGTGACAAAGGGTCATCAAGGTCGCCTTTGTGGGAGCTTGGGTAAGGGAAAGTTAGAGACTTGCTAGGACCCTTAACGGACCTAGTTGTGCTTGACGCGGTTCGAACTGTCGTCGCTCGGCAATTTGATCTCTGTACCACGGTTGTAGTTGAAGTTCTTCGATAATAACTCCAATGCTGGGCCTATCTTGTGGTGTAGGAACCTGGCTTGGACCCGCTTCGAAAGTATCAGAGAATGCTGGGAGAGTAACGGATGGATTAATCGGTATGTGGTCTTTACCAGCGGCTTGGAGTAACACCACGGGATCTTCTCCCGTAGGCGTGGCCGCGATAAGTCTTTTGGGAATTGAGCACTCCCGGGGATAAATTCACGACTGGGGAATACTCTTACTCATTGACGGCTCGGATAAAGAGGGTATTTCGCTTCTCGACAAGCTTCTTCATCGCAGCTGGAGTGAGCGACGTCGGAGCAGTCAGGAGGTCCCTGGAGTGCGCATGCGTTGAGTTCGACTAACATCCTGTCTGCCCGCGTAGTAATTCTTACCCTGCATTCTGAGCCTTTCGACGTTGTGAATTGTCAGCAAATTCGAGGACGAGCACATGATCCGTTTCGCTATTATCTGTGTATGAGAGAGCCGAGTTCAAAGAGAAATCAGGGGACTTTTCCCGCTTGGACGTTTGGTGTATGAGGTGTTCGACCTTCGGTATGTAGGCGAATTTGATGACGTCAGGTAGTAGAGCTCTGCGAAGGACTAAGACGAGCGTGCATCGACTCAATAAAGACACTAACTTAAGCTCTGCGACTTTCGTTAATTCCAAAGGCCTAAGTGCGCGGTTAAAAATCCCGACCACTACAGAAGACGGAAAACCCACTGTTTCAGTATGTTCTCGACAGACGATCTGACCACGGGGAACGTGGTTGCTAGGTGTTTCCGGGAAGAGACGAAAGCGAGAACGGTGTTCAGAGCCTTTGATAGCTTAAGTCAAAACTGAAAACTTTGACGCTTGCAGGTGTACCTTGAATATCTGGACATAACACAAGGTAAAAATCAAGTAGCAAGATTTAGCGGTATGACCTTCAAAAGTGAGTGTCACAGTGTTCATTACCTTTAGCAGCTGCGCGAATTCGATTCGTAGATATTCGAGCACATTATTACTCAATGATATGTTATCGTTTCAGCTGAAACGAGACCTTACGGATTGGAAGTGCTCAGGCCAGGTGGGTACGGATTCAGACTCAGTGACTGTTTGAGTCTTTGCCTTGCCTTTGGATTTGCCGATGGTACTCTTCCTTTTCTTCGCGTCGTCCGACATAGCCGGAGAGTCTGACGAGGGTGTGGCTCCTTTCCGCTTCATGGAGGTTACGACTGAAGTTGAGACGGTGGGCGCTAACCCGAGTCACGTCAGGATCACGTTATCGTACAGGACCCCTGTCCAGTTCATTCCGAGGATTAAGTACTTCGGTTCTTGTTCGCTACCAAGTTGCAACCAAGTTCTCAGTCAGAAAATGCCTCAACCTAGAACCAGGCAGCAAATATTCATCACTCAGTAGATCCGTGGACACGCTTTACTTCTGGATGCTTAAATGTTGAATTACAATTGGCCGCAACTTCCAGGCCGACTCCTTCGGTTCTGCGTTCATCTGAGCTTCGCAACGCTACGCGGTGACACCAACATCAAACCCGTTCCTTTTCATGCTGGCAAGGCTTGATCCGGGAGCTGGAACACACATACGTACCTCAATCCGAACCCCCCGCCTCCACCCACCCCAGGTTCCGTCACCCGTGCTCCATTGATTTCTAATTTCGGAGCAGCACTTTACCGATCTTCTTGCTGCATTTCTACGTCCTGAAAGCTAACGCGTCGGTCGGTGTATGGATCAAAGAGAGCGCCTAGAGTTTTACCGCCTCTTGGATTTTGCTCACCCATTCGCTCTTCGCTTGGCACAGACAAATGCGGTATTGCCAGTGCTCATTGAATTCCAAATGCCTGAACCGAGGTTGCTTCTCCTTTGCTCAATCTCAGCTCTTCAGAGGCTAGACCTACGTTTGCGCGCTCTTGTCGCGAGGAATTCTCGAACTGCAGCGTCGTTCTTGTCACTTTGCCTCCGTATAGTAGCAACGTCTCCTCCGATGCGTTCGAATCCAGAAATCCTTGTGCCGTGAACACATCGACTCGGAGCTCCGTGGACGACTATAAAACTTCACATACTTTCCAGAGCTTTTCATCATCACCAGCTCAACCTCCCTCCAGTCACCAGCTACCACCACCATCTTATTTCACAATGTCTTCTGATCTCTATCTTACTCGTGTCGGAGAGGAGTTGATCTTGAACCAAGGTGCCAACCTGGCTACCAAGTTCCCGCCAGTCAAGCGCGTCCTTGTCATCGGCGGTGGCGTTACAGGCCTCACAGTACGTTCTCGGCTTGGACTACGAGGCAATAGTGCTGAAATTTACCTCTTTAGACGACCTGGGCTCTCCTTGACGCTGGCTATGATGTCACAGTCATTTCTGAGAAATGGGCTTCCTTGAGCGATCGCCTCACCTCTCAAATCGCTGGCGCACTGTGAGTATTTCATGCCCATGATCTCACTGTGGCCAGCTGACGAATTGAATCCTACCTGCAGTTGGGAGTGGCCCCCCGCGGTTTGCGGCAAGCACACCAATTTGATTTCCTTGGACAACTCAAAGCGCTGGTGCATGACTTCGTACCGTGCATTGAGCAAGTTGATGAATACGCTGCCCGCTGAAGAACATGGTGTTCGCATGCGCGTTGCCAACTTCTTCTTCGAGCAGTCATTGAACGAAATGCCTGGACAACTCGAAAAGATGTATGAAATCGAAGCCCAGACTGAGGTTTGTTTGTTCCGTTATATCAACTGTCGAATTGGACGTGAATTTCTCATCCGTCTTATAAACACCAGATCTTGGGCTACAAGCATGATCCTACCCTTGTGACTCAACATGCAGTCAACCAAAAGGCTGGTGTCGTCGACTCCTATTGCCATCTCGCCCCTGTCATCGACACCGACCACTATATGGCGTGGCTTCGCCATACCGTCACTAAGAAGGGTGCTCGTCTTATCACCACCAAGATCACCGGCGATCTCCTCACACACGAAGACAGACTGCTCACTAAATATGGAGCAACGGCGATCATCAACTGCACCGGCTTGAGCGCGTACGAGACCGCCGCTGACAAGACTGTCGTTCCCCTTCGTGGTGCCTTGGTCCGTGTCATCAACGACGGAAAGAAGTTCCCCAAAGTCACCGAGGCCCTCTGTGTATCTCACGACGACACACATGGTGCCGACGCTGAAGACATCGTCTTCATTGTTCCCCGAAACGACCGGACTCTCATTCTCGGTGGTAAGTTCGCTTGAGATTCAATAACATTATAATTCCTCGGATCCCTGATCCACTCTTGATTTGACAGGTCTTGTCCAACCCCATGTTCACAGCTTGGACTTGACTATCAATAGCCCGGAGATCGTGCGCATGAGGGAACGTTGCAATGCCTTCGTTCCAGGTCTCGAAGCGGCGGAGCTTGATCCCGATCCATTCGTACAAGGTCTTCGTCCCTTCCGCGAAGCCAATGTTCGTGTGGAGAGGGAGCAACGCCTTAAGGAAGATGGTTCCATGAGTCAAATTATCCACTCCTATGGGCAAGGAGGGTAAGCACTAAGAATCACATCATCGAAACGCAACGCTCACGAATACCACTCGCAGTTCTGGTTTCACCTTGTCTTTCGGATGTGCTGCTGACGTCCTTGGACTTCTGGAGGAATTGGAAGCTCAACTTCCTCATTCTTCGAGGAATATGCTTGTTACTGCTCATCTGTAAAAGGGGCTCCTTTGGAGCGTGGTCCTGGTCTTACCATAGATATTCACTCTTGTGTTGTAAATGTATTTCTTAATTTTTAATGATGATGTCTACCAACTGGAAACTCATAGCTTCTGTTTCGTGGTGTGAGTAACGAGATCCATGAATTCGTGACGCTCGACCTTTTGCCGAACCATTAGACCGTAAATCGATTTTACATATCATATTTAAGAAGTCCCATCTCGAAGCGTTGTCCAAAGTAACTGACTAGTACTATGGGTGGTATTGTAAAGCGGAAAAAGATTGGTAACGAAGGTATCCGGAAACACAAGTGGTCAGCATAAATGTGAAAGGATAAAACGAGGGTGAGAGAGCGGGTGATCGCGTAGCATTCGAAAACGAGTAAGTATTTACACGTCACCAGAAAATCACTGGCTTTCCAACAGGCTGTTCAATGCCCTGTTCACATCGTACCCATGTGCTTCGAGGGCCTCAATCGCTTGTGTGCGACTGAAACCCATACCACACAATTGCTTGACGGGAGGAGCATCGTCGGCAACAGCGGGAGTTGTACTGCGCTGCTCCTCGATGGGAGGGGTCAAGAATTGAGCCGGAGGGGGTGGAGGAGGAGCCTCATGCTGTTGCTTCTTCTTTTTACCGAAGGGTAGGCGAATCTAATAGAGCCATAATTAGTTACAGAAACAAATACAAACTCATAACCATACACCCACGCTAAGCTTTGAGTGACGGGTAGGTGGAGGATCCTTGGGTTTTTCATAGCCCTCCTTGGAGGACGAAGTGGAAGGCCTTGGTTTGGGAGACGCTACGCGTGGAGGAGGAGACTTTTGCCGGGATGGAGGAGATGTGGTAATGGTGGACGAAGTTTGTGGGCGCTCGGGTGACGTAGGCGCTGAGACGCTGGGGAATGCCTTCGGTGACGTAGGAGGGCTTTTAGCGGGAACTTCAGAGGGACCGGGAGCAGCGGGTGGCTGGGCAGTAAACGAATTATCCAAACTTAACGAAGGAGTTGAAGAGAATGCGAAGTTGTCAGCGAACGCGGAACCGTGGTTTTGAGTATTCAGTGTGCTTGGGTTTGTGGAAGACGGAGCAGATGACTGCGACTCGGGGCCAGTAGCGAAAACGTCATCGAAAGATGGCTTGGTAGTGGGCTCAGCAGGAGCCACTGCCTTAGTAGAGGGACCTGGGAAACCGAATGCGTCGTCAAATCCATTGCTGGCGTGTCCGTTGGCGTTAACCGTTGCAGCTGTAGGCTGAGCCGTCACAGTAGCAGCGGCGAAGTCAAAGGTATCGTCAAATGAGAACTGAGGGGCCGAGGACGAAGGAGCGGCAACTATCCCACTCATGGCAGCATCGAAGGCATCGACACCAGAAACAGGAGGGGCTTGAACAGGGGCGGAGGGGGTGGTCGTCGTGGAGGAACCAAATGGATCGACTGAGGGAGCCTGGGCTTCGGGTTTGAATGCACTAAAGTTGTCCGAGGGCGGGAATACGGTGTTGCTAGGGTTGGTCACGACAGGTGATGATTGAGTGGGTTTGGGATCTGGGGAAAGACCGAAAACATCATCGAAGGAACCTGCATCAGCCGAAGCATGCCCATTCGTTCCATTTGTAGTCGGTGGGTCAACTTGAAGTGTGGTGGTGGGAGCAGCTTGTTCTGCCGTGGTACCGAGTTCCACGGCGACTGATTTACGCTTTAACTGACCGAGGGGGACTTCGTCATCATCACTGTCACTGTCATCACTGTCCGATTCATCAACCTCAATGTCCTTCAATTGATGATTAAGGTCCGTAGATTCGCGTTTGGAGGGTGCTGGCGGACTGCTTGGAAACGCTCCTGGAACAGAGTTGTCAACTGCAGGGAACTTCGCGGTAACTTCATCAATGGTAGTTGAACGGGGCACGACGATAGGATCAGCTGCTGGCGGGGGCGAAGGCGATGATGGAAGAGGGCTCGCAGTAGTAGGAGGGGTTTGGAAGAGGTCGGTCTCAGCTGCAGATGGCAAGGGTTCCGCGGAAGGCAAAGGTTGCTCTAGTAAGGCAGCAGGTGCTGGCGGGGCGAGTGCTTCTTGCTTTTCTTCGACGACTGGCTTGCTAGGAGCAGCAGCAAATGGTTGTTCAAGACCGAAAGGATCATCGAGATTCGCCTCAGCGGGTTCAGTATGTTCGACGCCATTAGCTACGGGCGGCGTAGGGAGAGCAGCGTTAGCAAAGGGCAGGAACGGCGACTGCGATCGAGAGCCAGAACCCATGGCCAATCGTTCGAAGGGATTGTTACTTTTCGAGCCAGAAGGCGACGATGGATCGGGAGTCACAGGAAGGGGCATAGCGGCGGCGACAGAGATCGAGTCGGTAGAGAAGGCCCTCTCAGGGAGGTGGGTTGGTACAGGTGCGACCACTTTGGCAAGCTCAGCTTCAGTCTCTTCCTTCTCCGTGACAGTGTCCTTAAGCTCAGCCGTTGCCTCTTCGAGTTCCTTCTCCACCTTCGCCTTCTCAGCTTCCTTTGTACTGAGTTGTTTCTTGGCGATGGCAAGAAGGCCCTTCTGTTGCTTCGCTTCTTTCTTCATCTTCTCGATCTCGAATTTGAGTAATTCAATCTCTTTGCCCGTCTCGCTCATTTTCTTATTCAACCCACGAGCCTCCTCCTTGTCGCGCAAAATGCTTCCCTCTAATTCCGCCTTTTCCAGCTTAACAGCACTCAAATCACTTTCGGCGCGAATCAATTCTTCTCTGGACTTTTGTATGTCAGCCGCTTGAGTGGCGAATCGTTCTCGAAGGGTTTGAAGCAGGTTCTTCTCGTGATCATAGGATGCCTTGGTGACAGCAAGCTGAGATTGCATAGACTCAAGCTCTGCAGCTTGGTTGGCACTCGTTTGCTCCAACGTAGCTCTTTCAGCTTTCGTCGTTTCCAGTGATCGCGTCGTAGAATCGAGTTGATTGCGCACATTCCCTAGTTCAACGGAGTGATCGGGAAGTGGAGCATGGGCCGTTTCTTCTTCGTCATCTAAGAAGTTCTTACCTGAGGTCACTATATCAACACGTGGGTTCTTATGAAGAATGAAGTTCACATACCAAAGGGACTATGACCCGGAGGGGGCGGAGGGGGTGATCGCGTCGTAACATGCGGGGAAGCGGAAGGATGGGAGCTTCCTGTCAGCTGTGGTGTGAAGCGCTGCGGGAGCGGAGGAGGTTGCGTCACTGCAGGTGTCGGTGCAGGTGTTTCATCCCAGTCAGAAAGTAAGTCATGGACAGGCTCAGGTGCAGGCGGTGGGGGTTGGAAAGCCGATGTATTCGGGGTCGCAAATGGTGATGCATTGGGGACATTGCGTCTTTGCGACGGAGGAATGAGAGTTTGCGGCAATGTCTGGGGTATCGGTTGGCCCGCGAGCTTTTTCTGAATGAGATGCATTGCGACTGCAAAGCAATCTTTCGTTAATCTACCGTCTCCGTTCATGTCTGTCAAATCCCTGCAATGAAGTTCAGATATGGTGGCCTCGTTTGTGGAACGCGACTGGACTGACCAAATGTGCGCCAAATCATCTCCAGGCAAACCTGACTGAAGCATAAATGGAACTGCAATATCACCATCCACAAAGCCCTTTCTCTGAGTATCCAGATTATCAAACCATGTATCTGCTTGAGCCTTTTCTTCCGAAGTTATATCCCAAGGGACATTTCCATTCAATGATGAGCCGAATGGCGAGGCCCCGAACGCGTTTGTGGGTGGGTTAGGTCTTGACGGAAGTCGGGGAGGCTGTCTGCCTTGATTACTCATTCCAGTGTGATCAGGCTGGAGGGGTTGCTGTTGACCAGTATACTGCGGGCGCATGGGTGAACGCGTCGCAGAAAAGGTAGATTGGAGAGGGCTGAACGAGCCACTATTGCCGGTATTGTGCGAGGCTACCACGCCAGTCATTTGTGAAGCCACTGCGCCTGAGGCTTGCTGATACAATCCAGGCGGTAAAGAAGTCGGGATAAACGGAAGCTTGCCGGACATGATGTTCTGGATCAAGTACATTCCAATAGCGAAGTCAGTGGAATCCAGCGCGCCTCTGTCTTTCGTATCGGCCAAGTTCCTGTAATCAAACAGTTGGGATGCGATCAATTGCTGGGAGTCGGAGCCAGGACTAACCAAACTTGTAACAGTTGGTCGGTGTTCAACTTGGACTTTAAGAAGACATCTCGCGCTTTCTCAGCTGCAGATAGATAAGTCGTTGAGACGGAATTTATTGTAGTAGCCAAAGTACCGCAACGCACCACTGAGTAGGCCGTTCACTGGTTGACTGCGTTGGAATAAATTATCGTATTTCGCCTTGTCCGCTGCTGTGAGCTGAGGAACTCCGGGTAATGGTGATTGTGGTAGTGATGAACCCGTGCTGTGCGATGCAACAGAGACCCCCTCGATATGAGCCAGAGGCCCAGCTATACGGCAACCCCACATCAGCTGGAACTCGAAGAAGGGTGTGGTTGCATCATACGTTTGTTAATCATGGCAGCAGTAACCTTCTCCCCCTTCTGGGCCCACCCAATGAGTCTAACCGCTATGGATACACCTCTCTTCGACAACCATCCTTTATTATCCTCGTCCGCAAGGTTCCAGACTTCTCCAAGTACAGTGGGTGGAAGTTTGGCTCCGCCAAAGACGTTCACCGCGACATCTCCGGTGAGGACGCCCAATTTCTGCGGGTCCGACTGGGCAAAAATTTGGGTGACTAGAGCAAGTTCTGAAGGAGTAGGAGAGAATGCGGACATTGTCCCGAGTGAGTATGATGAGGGAGACGGTGGGTGTTAGATGAGATGTAACTAGCGCTGACTGTGGATTCGGCCTGTTACGCCTTGCGTCAGGGACGATCACGCCGTTCTCACAGTCAATGAAGCTTTCTCACGATCCACAACAGAATCATCACGCGTCGTCATTGCACATCACCGATTAATTGCCAGAAACTTTACCGCCAACTAAGAGCCACTGACTTCGCGAGATATTCAAATTCAAGCACCAGTAAGAAATTATGGGGTCTTGGGAAGACATGCCAGTCCCTGTACTTCCTCCGACAGCTGACATAAGGACAGGGCGTGCCTCGAGGCAGACACGCCGAGTCACGTGATCGATCGCGCTTGAAAAGTTGAACTTTCGACAAAGGCCATCTTTCACTTCTCCCCTCATCTTCGTCCACCGCAATCCTGTGGCTCTTCTCTGTACCTCTTTGACTTCAACTTTTACGACATGGAACAGCTCACAACTTCCCTCGCTCCTCCCCGATCCTCTAACAAGTCCAATGTTACTGGAACGCCTCAACCAGTGGCGAGCAGTGTGGCTAAACGGTGTGCTCAACGTTCGGAATACCTTGTTGCTTCACTGACGATGATGGCTCAGACTTAGTAACGAACTTATGACTCTTATGGTACGCCGCCCTTTCTCAATTATCCCAGTATATGCTTAAGTCGATTATCAGATGTCTTCGTCCCCCGGAATCGTCAGTAACGGCCTTTGTTCGGTTTGGAGTGCTGTGGTATTCATACATTTATCCTCTATAGTCGGCTTTTCCTCGCAACGACAATAACCTGTTTGAATGGGTAGGAACTATTGAAGGACCGGCGGGCACGGTGAGCAACACGCTACTTTCATTCGGCACCACGCCTTCTCACTCAGCGTGTTCAGGTTTACGCTGGGCTTTCCTTCCGGATATCAATTTCCTTCCCTCCGAACTACCCTTACGTTGCTCCGACGCTCAAGTTCGAAACCCCTTGCTACCACCCTAATGTAGACATCAACGGAGGCGCCATCTGTTTAGATATCTTACAGGATAAGTGGTCCGCCGTTTATAGCGTGCAAACCATCTTAATTTCGCTTCAATCGCTTTTGGGAGGTAAGCATGGCTAAATTCACGGTGGTCCGTGCTTTGTTGACATTGTCGTCATGGACAGAACCCAATAATGCATCGCCCCTTAACCCTGATGCAGCGTCACTTTGGGATTCTACGGAGGGTAAGTCCGTCTGGGGGTTTTTGTTACCGTCGTTTGTTGAAACCAAACCTTGTGCACAGCTTTCAAAACCCAGCTTATGAAGTTTTATCGTCCTATTAAGGATGAGACTGCTTGATCCACCCCACCGTCATCTGTGGCGGCCCCTTCAAGCAGGACCGCGGGTATGTTGCGGGTTCACCCCGTCTGATGTTCCGTCGCATATGGCGGCATGTAAACTATACAACCCTGTGTTCCTACCCGTTGTCTGTATACTATTCTTTCGCAATTGGGCTATGTGTATGAGGCTGGCGAGTTGAGTTGAAGATAGAAGGTTGGTTGTTTCCGCGTTGCCTTGTCATTCATTGATGATAGTAGATAGCTTCAAGTGTTCCCCGAGGGGATCCCATCCATCAGTTGTATGAGGCAACCACCTTGAGTAGCAACGACGACCGCCGTTCCCCGAGGGCCTGGGCGCTTCTTAAATTTCTTTGCAAACTCTTGCATGGCAGGGTCTCTTTAGCTTTTTGCTCTTGCTCTCTCCTTCGACGTCTTTCTTGTTGACGAGACGCCGACGACGTCCCCTCCCATCTTCCTGGAAAGTCTGGTCTCTCGAGCCTACGATATCTTGCCTTGATTTGAGCCGTTGAAAAGTGCTGGTAGCTTTTCATACGCTTGAGGTTTAGGCCAACGCATCCGTTATCGGTATCTCGAACACACCGCACTTTTTCATGTGAGTTTTTTTTTTTGCTTTCGTGCGGTTATGCCCCTGCACGGTTGTCTAGACAGAGAGGGTGTAATATGGTCCTCTGTTGGAGTACCTGGTGTGACCATGCAAACGGGATAGCATGTGTTCCGGTGTTGAAGTCTCTGATTTGGATTAGTGCATCTCCCAGCGCAACCTGGATGGCCTTATAAAAGTTGGCGTGCTGGGGCACTTGGGTCCTCAGAATTTCTTCTCCGGGTCCTGTATTGTTTCTGCTTGCTTTCCGTTCCTTTCAAGTGTATCAATTAGCATTCTTTTCTCATCGTTCTCCTGCCAGTTCTCGCCTACCCGCACAATCGAGTAGACTCCTCGACCGACACTCGTTTCCACCCAATTAACACACCAGACTATCATCATGCCGCGCCCTCGTCGTTCACCACCCACCGCGCTCCGTCTCGTTACCACGGGCGTCCCAATGAACGGTTTCCGTAGACATGCACCCCCCTCGGTCCCTCAACCCGCATTCCACCCCGAGTTGCCCGCGTTGAACTCGACTCAACCTCCGGGTCCTATCCCTCGAGTCCGCTCGCGACACGACAGTGTCGACGGACAACAACGACATCACCATCAACAATCAGCCAACATTTCCTTCGTTTCACTACCATCACAGCAACATCTCCCATTACCAGGCGTCTCGCTTGACTGCGAAGCGTTTGCTAGGCCATACCCGTATGCCTTAGCATCCAACAACTCGACTGTGTCACTTGTATCGAATGCGTCTACAACGAGTTTGCATGACACCTTGCCGAGACAACGATCCAGCTCGAATGCCAGTTCGGGTGAAGGATCACCGAGGTTGATCAGGGGACCATGGGATCACTCTGGGTGCATCTCGTTGCCTTTCAATGTGGAAGATATGCTAAAGGCACCTGAACCCGTTGCGATTAGCCCACATTGATCGGGTGTTTTGCTTCTTCCATTCTCCCTCTTTGTGACGGAAAATGGAGACGATATGGACATTCTTTGCTTCTTGTTCCCCTCCGCGTTTGCCTACGGTCGGATGTGGGCGACGGTCATGTCTCTTGTGGGCACGCTGTGCGTTTCCCCACACATCTTTTGACTGTCTTGTATATACTTGGTGCATGCCATACACGCCCTCCAGGGAGGTTACCTAGACTTGGTCGTTCTTTCATCTGTAATATTACCTTACACCCGCTTGATCTTTGTAACATTGATTTTCTTTGAATACTTACAAGTGCATCCGGACATCAAAGATTGCCTTTCATGAAACGAATCAAGGGGTGTCGACACGAGGCCAACAAGGGACAACAAGAGATTGAGCGCCAACTTTTGGGAAAGAGTGCCAAACGATTTTCTTGATCAAGACCTGTTTTTTTTCCTCTCTCTCTATCTCAGTCTCTCTCCCCTTGTTTTCACGATTCTCCCTTCCCCTCCGGCCACGACGTCCATCGCAACCACCACCGCAAATTCTCAATAATGACCAGCCCTCCAGATATCTCTGCCCTTTCCTTGAACAGCCAACAACGCATGCATGATTCTTACGATTATGAGGGAACCCCATCAAGGCAGCAGTACCATTTTGCGACAACTTCGCCAGGGAACATCGCAGCCCAGCCCCAATTTTCAGCTTTGACGATGGGGCAGTCCCCGCTCAAGGCCAAGCCTGCGAGAGGCGGTCTTCCAACGGTTCGTGCAATCGGCTATGTTCCTTCTGCGAAGTAGAAGGATACTGAATGGCTGCTGTAGCAATGGCTAGACAGTGTTCCAGATAATCGTTCTCTTTCTCCTCACAATAATTCCGACTTTTCGTCCGCTGGCGGTTCTCCCCCAATGAGCCATCTGAATCCCCCAGTCGGTCCTTCGACCCCCAGTCAAAACCCAGACGACGAAATCATTCCTACCGCCATCGTAATCAAGAATATACCGTTCAATGTCAAGCGTGAAACTCTGCTTGATATAATTGTATGTCGTTTCACCATTTCTTGTACTTGGGAACGTTTGCTTACTCGGTGTCAATCAGGCATCTTTATCGATCCCGACGCCCTATGCTTTCAACTACCATCTCGACCAACAGGGCGCATTCCGCGGCCTGGCATTTGCTAATTTCCGCCAACCTGCTGATGCAGATGCGGTCGTTGTTGCTCTCAATGGGTTCGACGTACAAGGACGAAAACTTCGCGTTGAGTACAAGAAGGTTTTGCAGGCAGGCGAGAAGGAGCGGATCGAAAGGGAGAAGGCCCTTCGCCGCATGCGCTCTATGCAAATAGAGAAGGAGGTTTCTCAAGGTACTCCCAGCACGGCGCCGCTCTACGATGATTTCGGGTCTCCCTTGACCAGTAACTACGCTCCCTCGCGTTCGTTCTCCGCCAGTTCCTACCAGCAACAACAACAATACTCTCCCCCTAACGTGAGCTCCATGCCCCAGTACAACATCCCCCTGGCCTCCGCCCCCGCTGCCCCCGTGGCCCCACCAACGCCGAGCACCTCGGAGAAGCTTGCAGCTAATGAGCTCGATCTCAATGACCCCTCAACGCTTGAGATCTATTCGAGGATTTTGTTGTTCAAGGATGACCACATGCGCGATGAACTTGCCTTTTCACGAACTCTCACGCCGAAGCAGAGGCGAGTGGTTCACCTCATTGCTCAGAAGCTCGGAGTGTACCACTACTCTGTTGGCGAAGGCGAGGAGCGCTACGCCGTCGTGACTCGCATTGATCCCAACCGGGTGTGTTGTATTTCCTTTGACGGGTTTGATCGTTTCTTCCTGACGGATCTTGCCCCTGTTTATAGCAACAAGCCGCTCAGCGAACACCGCACACGCTCTCACGTGCACCTTCCGCATACTTGACCCCCTCGGCCTCTACCCTTCCTCAGGCATCTTCCCTCCGCGTCAAGAAATCCATGCCGGACATGAAGACGCTGCATTCCCAGGCTCCTCGTCTCACACCCCGCTCTTCTAACGGGAACATCCGTGAAGGTTACGCAACTATCGCTTCTCCTTCCCGCAGAGTCTCAGCTGGCTTTGGGTCTCTCTTTTCCAACGGTTCTGGCGTTGGAAATGGCTTCAGCAGCGGCTCTTCTGTTCCGCCTGTTCCGAGCCTTCCTTCTGGCATCGGGAGCCCTGGCTCGTTGAATGGTGGACATGATAGCAATGTCATGCGTCAACCTCGGGGACCCGGCGTTGGAGGTTTCACCAGGAGGGATAGCAGGATTGGCCTTAATGAGGCTGCAAGGAGCGGCCTTGACACTCGATCTCACGAGCCCTTGGAGATCTAATCAACGAACCTATTCAAGATACGACACGGTCATGTCGGTAATTCCTAGTTCCCTTTGCATCTTTCTGGAGATTTCGGTATGAGGAGTCGTAATATCTCAGTCCTTTGGCATGTAAGGTGATGCCTTGTTCGATATTTCCTATATTCTAGTTCCGCATACATATGGATGTTAGTTTACTGCTTTTCCTGCCTCCTCCTATTCGTCTCGTTCCCTCTCGTTGCGCCCCAAGGATTCTGATATCCCCCTCCACGTTCCTTCGCCAAGCTCTTGAGCATCCTTTTTTCATGATACATCACACTACCATGCCTCGCTTATTCGCTTCGCATGCTTACACTCGTTTGACCCTTCAATTATGACTTCACTTCCCTCACCATCCCATCCCTATCAACTCAAACATATCTCATCCTCTCTACAATCATATAGTCTCCCGGAATCTATCTCTCTGTCTCCTTGTTTTCACCTATCTGCTTCATCTCAATCCTTCTTTGTTCTATCTTTGAACAATATGGTATTATATACTACTTGGCCGTTTCGTATCCATTACTTACAAGTCCTCGCGTGTTCATTTTTTCCGCCTTCAATCCGTTTACCTACCTCTCAACCAAAATAGTATCATCCCTTGTATTTATTAAAGTATTGCGTTCCCATCGCCCTAGATTGACGGCGAATGGCAAGTTAACCGTGTTGGGTATTTGCTGATTATGCATGCGAAAGTGACAAAAGGACCAAATGCAGGTACGTATAATAAATTAAGAGTGCAGTGAGTATTGTCAATTAGAATGCAAATGAGGACGTTGGGAGTGGGCGACTGAAGGTATAAGACAGGGATTGGGCCCAAAGAGCCTTCGTCCTGCGTCTGATCTCTAATTCAGCAAGTTGAGTTGGTGTAGGGGTATGCGCGACAACGAGAATGGTATATCCAGCCACAGAGTTCCATTGGTTCAGGACAATGGTATTCTCTCCGGCGGTGATGAAGGGGCTGATATCCATGAATTGATCATGGGAGAGCTATGCCAAAAACTCAGCATGTGAGCGGTCAGATGGGGAGGAGAGGCTTACGAAAAGGGGCGGCGATAAAGGCAACACCTGGTTGATACCATGACATTGAAATCCCAGAGTTAGACGACCTTCGACGGGCCAGGATCTTGGACATTCATTGAGGACTTTCAGTAGAGCTTCAGGGCCGCTATTTTCGTTTGTGATACTGGCCATGACACTGGATGAGTAGCAGGCTATAGAGATAGCCAGAGCCTCCTGAACATCCCTTTTCAGTTGAAGAGATCAATATACGTTCGCCAAGTAGCGGATCAACGTGATACTCACTCTGTTGTCTTATACCGATTTTTCCACCGTTCAAGCGAGGACAGTACTTCGCCTTGGACAGGGAAACTCGTAGGAAAATCTGCCTGAGTTTGTTCACCCTGGAAAACCGCCAAAGCAGTAGCCCCAGGTCGGAAAGCTGGCCCGCTGATAGGAAGTGTAGTGGATTCCTGAAGTTCGCGTATCTTCTCTCCATAATCGAAGGGTTGGCTGCTCGGAGCAGGGATTTGTGTCTCAGGCGTGTCTCGTATGCTTGATGGCGAGCTTAGCCCGAGATCATCAGGGTAAGTAGCGCCATTGAGAGGGCTGGCAGGTGTACGTTCGAGGTGGCCGTTGCCATTGATGGAAGCACCTTCAGCCTTAACCGGAGAATGTAATAAGGAGGCACGCTCTGCAGAGCAGCTACGTATCTCGCCTGATTCTAGACTAGATTCACGGAAACGTCCATTGTCACTGACAACGCGAAGGTGGTCATCAACTTCTGGCTCATCTGAACCGACGTCCATATCAATTTCGCCTTCAGCCCGAGGGGAGGCATCGGGAGTTGGTGAAGGGATACGATCGGTCTCCTCATCGATAGGTAGGCAAATGTCTATCTGTGGAGGATCAGAGTCTACTTCCATATCTTTCAAATGGACCATTTCAGCAGAATCTTTGAGTGCAATTTCATCTTCGGGGAGAGTGGAAGGAGCCTTTAGAGTGTCCACTGCCTCAATGGATGATCGTTCCACAGGTTGGGCTTCTGAGGGAACTTCTGAAGGTGTAACGGCGGGGGATGAGTTGGGATTGGTAACAGGTGGCGTGGTGGTCAGTTTCGGAGCTTCAGATGGTTGCATGGGTGTGGTTTGGATCTCGGACTCTGTCTGATTTGGATCGACGGAGGGTTGACGAGCGACATCCATAGGATTAGCGTCAACGGGCATAGGTTCGGGGGATGCATAAATACGAGGTTCTGGTTCTTCAGAAGGTGCGTTCAGGTGAGCTTCCAAGAAGCCAGGCGATATGGGGAGTGGCGTATCGCCTCCGGTATGGCTAACGGCTTCCGACGACGCTCTTGCGGACGCAACGGAACTTTGTCGAGGAGTGAGCGATGTTCTTGGAGCAGGTGTTTGGGATTTAGTGCGTGCAAACAGAGGTCCTGGTTGATCAGGTTCCTCTAACTTGAGAGGACTACTTCGACCAGCGGAAGGTAGTCGTTGGGACAAGTGCGGTGGTGGCAAAGGGACACTCGGTGAAGGTGATGTTGGAAGGGACGACTGAGGGGCAGGGGTGAGGGACTTACGCCCTTCGTGTGTCAATGAAACAGGCGGTACAGAGGGTTTGACGGCTAATGGAGGGGATGAGAGCCCAGTGATGGGTTCTGATTTACGCGACTCCTCACTAACACTAACCACTGTGGGCTGAACCGGCACTGGTAGCTCAGATGGAGAAGTCGTCGACGCAGGGATAGAAATTGGAGATCCATCCGTGGGTTCTGAGTCCGGGGGGTTGAGAGATTGTGGAGGATGAGGAGATGGTAGATCAGGTTTGCTCGGCGCTAAAGTCTCGGGTTGGGACAACGGCAAGATAACTGGTTTGGGCCCAGCGACAGCGATTGGTGGTACCATAGTTGAACGGGGAGTTTGGCCTTCGCAGATAGGAAGCTGGGGCAGCTTGGTGGCTTTGGTAGAGTCGGTCGTCCCATTGGATCGCACAACGGGGTGCCCCGAGGCAGCTGGCGCTTGTGTGTGACAGGCTTCACCATTAGGTTCACCTCTAGGTAAAGCCTGGGGAGCTGAGGCGGAAGGCTTTCCAGCAATTTTCGTAGTCTTGGTCTCAGCTCGCGTCAGACTCTGCACATTCGTAGAACGCATGGGCGAGGTCTTGTTCTTCGGCTTAGGAGTCGGTTTGTGTGAAGGGACTTGGGTGAGGGTTCGCTCCGCATCTTCATCATCAGCGTCCAAGATTTCTGCTCTAGGAGGGATTCTCTTTGCCCTGCGTTTCAATTTGAGTGGGGCTGGTGGTATGACAGATGGAGGTTGCTGGGTATGTGAGGTCGAAAGAGGGTTTCCTGCCGCAGGAACGCTGGGTACCGTAGGAGCACTTGCGGAGGGTTGGAAGCCATTCTTTCGGACAGGAGACATATTTGCAGGCGGTGGATTGGGGGTAGACGTAGCCGAGAGGCCCAATGTATCTTGGGGTTTCTGCATGGTCGATGGGGGAGTCCACCCAGTGACGACCAATGGTTGCGCGGAAGAATTTGGACCCGATGGTGATGCTTGAGATATAGACGGCCGCATTTCGCGATGACCTCTACGTTCATGGAGAGCTGTGGTCGGACAGAGTGCGAGCATCATATATAGCGCAACTTACAGCTGCTTGGTCACAGGGGTGACACTGGTTGTGGAAGCCACGGGATGGGTATTTGCACTATCCCAATTGTGTTCAGCTTCGGAGGAGCGACGGCCGAGATGCGAGCTTACTTGATAGTTGCACTTGTGTTCAAAGATGGCTGCAAAGGAGTTTGAGCGTTTGGGGTGTTCGAAGTTGCTGTTGAGTCTATGCTCTGAATAAGCGCATCGAGCCCGGCTGTAAGACGGAGTCAATGAAGCCCTCGAAAGAGGATCGATCCCGCAGCTACTCACCCAATTGTGACGCGTCAGTACCAAAATGAGAACGAAATCTCGCTACGGTTTTCACCAAGCGGACGTATGCATCTGAAAGCGGACTCCCAGAAACGGAAGCAAGAAGGAATTTCGCCTGCGGCGGTACACCAGCGCTTTCTTTAAGGGTAACCTGAGCAGTCTACAACAAGATTCACCGAATGTTCTCCTTGTGCAAGAGGGCCATTACCTTTAGCAAAGTGAGAATCTAAGTCATTAATTGACGATTCTACCTTCAAAGCTAGGGCACTCACATAAGGTCGCGCCTCGTTGTAGTACCCCCGAGCGTCCTTCAGATACACGATGAGCTTCTCCACAGCCTCCGTGAAGGCTAGCGGCTCAGTGTTTTTGAGCTTCTTGATGAAGTGACCAAAAACCTTGGTATTATTCTCCTTGGTGATTTGTATATTGCTTGGTTCTGAAGAGGTCGAAGGGATGTTGGAGGACATGGTAGACGGTTCATGAGAGCACCAGAGTGTCGTCGAGCATCAAGGATGTCATGCTTTGGCTGGTCACTCGTGCGAAACCCCTATTACGCGCTTCAATGGGCGTCTATGCGCCGATCGCTGTTCGCCCGATTCAGCAACTCAATTCTCGGTCACGCGACTGTGTCACTCTTTTCTCCCACCACAATCCAATAGTATTGGCAATACGATGGACGGCCCAAGTCACCTACTGTCGCTTAAGGTGATGCGCGTTTCCGTAGGTACTATGAGCTCATGTATTTTCATGCTCTTCAATCCGATGACATTGTGTAGAGACCTTCATTGGCTAGCTCTTGGGAGCCGTTTTACTCGAGCTCACCTTCGTTCTCGGTGAGGGGAACATATACACCCAATGGACCGAGATGAGCTCACCACGAAACCTAGGCTCGTTCCACGGGCTCTATACTCTCTCTTCAAGGAAAGGCACCTCTGCCAAACCATCCCAAGACTCTCCGAGACTTGACACATTCATCTGAAGTCCTTACTCTGCCGTCATCATTTGGCGCGATCCAGCTTGGAGAAACATTTTCTAGCTGCCTATGTGTGAACAATGAGACCGCATTCGACGTCGAAGGAGTCCGCTTGAGAGTCGAGATGCAGACAGCAAACGCAAAAGTTGTCCTTGCAGAATGGGGCGGAGAGTCTCGATGCCTTGCGCCTGGAGATACCATGGAGAATGTGGTTAATCATGAAATCAAGGAGCTGGGTCAACACGTACTTGGCTGTACCGTTGTATATCGTGCTCCCCCAAATGTTCGTCATCTCCCAACTTCGGCTGAGGATCCCAACGATCCATCTCTCCAAACCTTTCGCAAGTTCTACAAGTTCTCTGTTCGTCACCCCTTCCTTCTTGTGTCTATAATCTCAACGAGTCTCAGGTCTCAAATCCCTTGTCTGTCAAGACTAAAGTCCATGCACCCCGCTCTCCTACGGCACTGCACTCCCTTCAAGAACGAGACAAGATCTTCTTGGAAGTGCACATACAGAATTTGATGCCTGACCCCGTGTGGTTTGAGCGCATGCAGTTTCAGCCTATCGACGATTGGAAAGCAGAGGATATCAATTTCGCTTCGCCAGATGATAGCATTTTCTCAGGCTCGATGTCTCTAATGCAGCCTCAAGACATGCGTCAATACATTTACATACTGACGCCCTCTTCTGTTCCCCTTGCGCCCGTGGCTCCCGTTCCTGGAAGTACGGTGCCATTAGGTAGGCTTGATATCTCGTGGAGGTCTTCGTTTGGTGAACCAGGGCGTCTTCTCACATCGGCAAGTGAATAACTCCAAAGTATTCACCGCGAACTCATTGTGTGCCCGACCGTAGATGCTATCACGTCGAATTCCCATACCAACCCCTGCACCTGTGCAGCCCACTGCATCTGCTCTTCCAGCGTACCTGAAGAGGACGCAGTCTATCGTTTCGCTGCCTTCGCGTCCTCAATCTCGCCCCGCGTCTCCGCCTCCTGGTCAACGACCTGGATCTCCTTTCCGAAACCGACCGCAACCATCGATACCCACTCGCACACAATCCCCTGCACCAGCGCTGCCATCGTCATCGACGCCAACTGACATAGAAGTTACACTCATAGTACACTCAATTGAACAACCATTAACGATTGAGAAACCTTTCAATATTACTTGCTCCCTTGTTGTCGTTGCCCCAGTCAAGGAAGCGCAAACTCGCACAGTCCATCTCGTCATACAACGCCTTCAAACAAGCCATGTTTCGGCTCCTGCATTCAGCCCTCGCATATCTTCTGGGTTTTCTACCCCATCGCCTACGACGGCCGCTTTCAACGTCGCGCTGGTGCATAACAAGATTCTTGCTGCAGCGTCTAGACCTCCTGTTTCCAACACTGTGTCAGAAGAACCTGAAGAGATGAGGGATGATGGTATGCCAGTGTTGCCACCGCCTTACTTCAATGACATCGACGAAACGAGGGTACGCAAGCTCTCTGGCGTACAGATTGCTGGGAATTCTACCTTGGCTCTGGAACCGATTGTCCTTCACGCAGAGGGTCCTGCGACGAAGGCTCAGGCAGTGCGGGATTTTGTCTTTGATTACTTGCCAGTCAAGCAAGGACTGGTGTCGATTGGGGGGCTTAGAGTGCTTGTGGTAGATGATAGGATCGAGACAGGCAACGCTACAACGGACACTAGAAACGTGGAGGTCCGAACACTCAGAGAATGGGATGTTATCACTGAAGCAAACGTCGGGCATTGATATACACTTGCTGCTGTTTGCTACTTGCTTGTTGATGGGATTAATAGGTTGTAATAATATACAGGCATCCTTCATGTAGTCAGGAGCAGTCTGTTCTCACTACATATGAACTCGCAGATCCGAGACTTTCAGACTGCTACCCAGGGTTGACTGACAAGCTGCTGAACAGAGATCAACGCACGGTACCGGACGTCCGAGTCTGCATGCGTCATCAACTCCATCACACGGGACTTTCCTCCAAGGTCAGTGACGATCCTACATGAAGTTAGAATATGCTTGGATATGGGGGGAATGACCTCACTTCTTGCCACGTTCGTAGTGCTTGACATATTGACCAACGTCGTGAGCAGCAACGGCAAGGACGGTGGGATCGATGGATTCGCTCAGAAGCTTCAACAGCAGCCTAAAGGCACCATGAGATCGGGTTGAACGAAAGAATTGGATGAGCACATACTTGAGTTGAGCATAGTCTTTATCATTGAGCTTGACCGCATTCTCTTTCCAAAAGTCGTCTGATTCGTGCACAGGCGTCCACGACAGATGTCCTGACAGCAACTCGGAGGTGTACTCGTCATAAGTTCTTAACATTAACATTGACGTTAAAGATGGACGGCTGGAAACGTAAAAGATACTAACGTCAGGCTCTGGAAATTGGCCGTCAATTCTTCTTTGAGGAATTGAACGTCCTCAATGACGTCTTCGTCGGACCACTTGCGAGTGCAGAGATTCTTGACGAAAGGGAGAAGCTGGGCGACGAGCATGGCAGGAAGGTTTTGAGACGGGGCTTTGGTGACCAAGTTCTTGAACCGTAGACGTCAATAGCGGTAGGTGAATAGGTGTGTAAATTGCTTACTCTGAAGGTTGCGACGATAACCCGGATGACTTTCTCCTTGACTGCACCTTGGGCAACGTCGATTAAGAGTGGTATGACATCATATTTCCTGACGGGGAGAGTTCAGAGTGCTGGACGAGAGGGATACGCGTAGGAAGCGTACTTTTGAATGTTCTCTGCTATTTCCTGTTCAAATGAGAGTAACCAAAGGCACAAAGACACTTGGTAACTCATTTGAGGACCAGGTTTTTGCTTCAGCGTATCGACCAAGCTATGCAACGTCACTCAGAGGTTAGCATTCAGTGGAGATTAATATTCAAGAGAGGCGCACCCATTGATGATACCGGATTGCGCCCAGACTGATTTACGAGTCGAGCGTTTTGCCAGGAGGGCTTCTAGACACTGAACAGCTACATCGCGCTGGTTAGGCGTGGGTGATTGGATCAAAGTCGAAAGGGTCCGTAAGAATGGTTGTAGATGGTTCGACAGAGGTGCTGGATCTGAGCTTGAAAGGGGCGGGGGGACATTAGCAAGGAGATCATTCATTGTCATGGGTATTCGGATACCTGAGGAGTACCGTAAGGATTTGAGCGGCCTTGAGCTGGATAAATTCATCTTGCGCATCCAAGCATCTGTACGCGGATGTGTCAGTCCGCAGCTGATAGCTGATAAATGTAGCCATTGGAGTTCACCTGAGTAAAGGGACGTATGGAAGTTCGGGGTCGGTCTCGGAGGCTCGGAAGAAGAGTGGTATGCGTTCCTCATGATCTACACATAGTATCAAGCATCATTGGCAAAGACAACTTGGTCATAGATGGCTTACCCGTCAGAGCTTCGGCTATGAGGACCAGGAGACACTGCATTGTATCGATCCGCTGCAATTTCTTGAGCAATCGCAAGTACAACAGGGCATAGGTCTGGCCATCGGAAAGCAGAATTGACTCGTTCCGGGCTTTATTCTGCCCAATCTTCTTGATTTGTGCCAATTCCTCTGAAGTTATGAGGCCTGCGCGTTGGTAGCCCTGGTGAACTTGAGATCAGGCGCGTCTCTGAGCATCGCGAAAGGCGTATTCACCTCCCATGGCACAGGCTTTGAGCGGAATTTGGAGGAAGCCTCTTCGAGGTACGCATTTGAAACAAGGGATATGGACATCTCGTAGCAATGGATTCGAAAGGTGAGCTCAAGAGACGACCGTGATAGGGTTGGAAGAGAACCCAAAATGGAAACTGGGTCACACAGTCTGACCGTTCCGAAGTCGAAGTGCGAAAAACACTCTAACACCAAACCTCTTGACACCGCGTCGTGATGCTTCCACGCAATATCATTCATTCATGTAAACGTCGGTCGCAAGGTGCGCCTACGATTCAGTATATCATTTATGTGCTAATTACTTTATAGATGTGTTCTTCATCCGCCGGACACTGGCCACGGAGGCATCCGTGAACCCTCTGCCTAAACTTGATCTTCCGACGGCCTCAAAACGTTCTTCGCGCCCCCAAATCACGACAGCCATCATCCTTAACCGTTCCCCCATCCTAACACGAGCTTTGACACCTTTTGAACGCGCGTACAATGCGTACCAAGCGCGGATACGTCGCGCACTGCACAACCCATTCCCATACGAATTTTATTTCAAACAGGGTTCACTCCTCGAGACCCGCTTCAATGTTGAAGAAGCAGAGAGGGAACGGGCGTACTTTGGGTCGGAATTTACTGGTGAAACGGGGACTAGCGAGAAGGAAGAGGCGGATAGGAAGGCTGTTGCTCAGATGAGCCAGCAGGAGGGAGAGGGAGAGGTTATCATGCCTCGAATAAGCGAAGCCGACAAAAAGAAAGACTTGAAGAGTCTGGACAGGCAGGGCACTAGGAATTTGTACCTGCTTCTCCGGGAGAGTCGAGATGGCAAGGACTTTTGGAGGTTACCGCAAGGTGGTGTAGAGAAGGGCGAACTGTTACACCAAGTACGTGCCCAATCTTTCTTTGAATCGAAAATGCTCTAATTATCCTCGAATTCAGGCCGCTCAGCGGGACTTGTTCGCCGAGTGTGGTGCCAATATGGACACTTGGATAGTTAGTCGCAACCCAATTGGTGTCCATAAACCTTCCGAGGCGGCCTCCGAGCAGGTATGCAACACAATGTTCCACTCTCAAGTGTGCCCAGGCTCATGAATCTGTTAGATAACATTCTTCTACAAGGCACATATAATGGCTGGACAAGTTCATCCACAAGCGAAAACAATTTCTGACTTTGCTTGGTTGACCAAGGAAGAAATTGAACCCTACGTTCCAAAGGATTACTGGAACAGTATCAAAGACATGCTCTCTGATCACTAGTTTCTCCGCTCCGGTTTCGTACGCTATTACTGATGATCTACTGCCATTGATATAATATACGCGTCAAAGTGAGCATTTGGTGTGCTACTTGGGTGATGAGATTGCTCTGCGCATGTCGGGACGTTTTCTAGCATCATCAAATCGGCGCACGATCACTTCGCATTTCGTGGACTTGCAGATATGCTTTGATGCTGACTTCAACTCTTCAGAAAGGAATGTCAAGCCAGCGAACTTCTCGACTTGTCCAACTAAAGATTCGTGGTATGACTATCTGGATGTCGAGGCAAGATAGAGGAGTCAGGCACGCACTGTCCATAACGAAACTTTCTAGAGGAGCTTCGTCGGGTATGATGGCATTTGGTAGGACGAATGCCCCAGAAGAGAGCTCGAGGATGTCGGGTGTTGATGATGACGAAGGACGTGATGCTAGGACCACTTTCGCAAAGTGGGTAGGCACGGCCACGTTCGGAGGCGAGCCAATGACTTCATGCGTCTGTGATGCACGTTCAGCCAGCGTATTCATATCTTCACTGGGGAAGACCACTCACCACACGCCATTTTCCATCTGGGTGAAGTTTTGGCAGGTACAGAGGTACTGTAAATACGTAGACATCTGCGAAAGAACCTGTTAGACGTCTACACCAATCCTCAAGGTAGGCCCAGCCTATTGAGTGTGTCAGAATGCATTCGCTTGCAGATGAAATGACTCAACAATGTCTGTTGAAGCCATCGCCAACTTGAGGTGCGATGTTTGAGAGGAGGAAAGTCTCGTTCATGGCTTCCTACGTAGCCAATTTATATGAGTATGGCGAGAGATAGGTAATGAAGATCTCCCGACCTGAGAGAATTTCGCATCAGCTGCTGGAACCCTGTTGTCGTCAATAATGAGAAACCATCCATGTCTCGAGAAATTCATGGGTCCACGTACATATGCCCTCGGTCGTACCCACTCTTGAAGTAGTCCGACAACTTTGACCTGAACTTTTCGGGAAGAGATGGATCTTCACAGAAGGTAGATTTTTGACGGTCGCCGACTTCATTTGCGGAGGGAGGGGGACTCAGCGGGGACTTGCCCAGGGAAGCCAGTGTCAGATGTTCAGCTGTCTGCACAACTTGGTGAGTATTGGGGTGTCGTTCGGAGCAATTTGACACATACCCAAGCTGGGTGACGCAAACGGCGGTCGTACGCAGCGACATACGCCTTGCGAACCAATGGATCGGCGATGGGTCCTTTCAGTGCATTTCAATGGTCAAGCAGTGCGCGAAAAATTACTGTGCAAACGCACCTGGATTCCCGTATTTTAAAGGAGGCGCAAGGACTGTTCCAGTTCCCGCGGCTGGGGAAAGTGTAGCAACACCTCCGGGACCAACCTCAATGATCGGAGGCCTCGGAGACGTCATTTGCGTATTTTGCACGACGACGGGAAATTCACGCTTCTTGGACGCGACTGCCGCCGCCACGCCGCCGCCAACGAGTGCACCAGCTGCAAATACAGCTGCATGAACAAAAACGGAGCCTGCCATGCTTCGGAGATGGGAGTGGTTGTGGTGGAAGTACCGAACGCAGGTAGCCCCTTTCCTAAGAGACTCGTGATACAGGGACTTCGCGTGTCGTCCGCCTTCTTAGTTTGCCCTTCGTCTGCATGATTTTTTCGGCACTTCTACCTCAAGTAGGTTTCTGAAAATTTATTGTACTGAGTAATAACAAAGGTAGAACCATCGCAGTCGAATCAACGATGGAGGCGATGTTTTCGGACCCGCCCGAGTGCTGCTGACTCAGCATTTGGATACATCATCCGCCTGGAGGCTGTTGACTCGTTCACTACTCTTTTCCTTGTACCCTCATCAACTCTTCCGCAACTTTTGTTTTTCGTCCAGTCTCGCCTTTAATCTTCCCTAATATCAAATCATGGATTTCGACACCAAGCCCGTCACTATTGGTTCCAAGGCCAAGGTTGCCAAAGTCACCCGAACAACCACAGATCTCAATGGTTAGTCTTTTGTCGACTTACGCTTCCTTAGTCGCTCACGGCCCCCTTCTTGCTTACAGCTGTATGTATCATATCCCATTGGCTCTGAAGTCCGAGACTAAACGAGGCGTGTCTGTAGGCTCGTCGTGCTGGTGCTGTTGTATCAACTGACAAGAAGGTCTCTGCCGGTGGAAACAAAGCTCACCAGGGTGAGTTTCCTAGGATGATCACCGAGCTTCTGAACGCTGAAACAGAACTTTCATAGGCACTGACCATCAACGCATTGCCAAACTTGATCGCGAGAATGAAGTAGCACCTCCCAGCAAAATCTCCCCAACAGTAGGGAAGGTACGGATTAACCCCGCACTGCCCCACGTCGTCGCCTAACGCTGCAGATAGACTATCCAAACCGCTCGCATGGCACTAGAACTATCTCAAAAGGATCTTGCTGCTAAGATCAACGAGAAGCCTTCTGTTCTCCAGGATTATGAGGCCGGGAAGGCTATCCCGAACCCCCAGATCCTCGGCAAGCTTGAGAGGATTCTCAAAGTCAAATTGCGGGGTAAGTTGTGGATCCACTTGTGATATGCTGCTATCTTCCTGGAGCTGACGTGGTTTGTAGGGTCAGATATTGGGAAGAAACTGGAGGGACCTAAGAAGGCTTAATTGACTTTTTCTGTCCCTCCAGTCTCGTAGTTACCCCCTTCGCATTTGTTGTAGATTCGAATAGATTTGCTGCACGTTTCAAAAGTTGTTACCCAAATCCCATCAAGGTGAAGTGAATTATCGGTCGGTCAAGTACAACTGAGGTAAAAATACAAAACTATACCGCCAGCGGTTCGCAACATTAGATAGCCTGCGCTTCAAGCAGCCTGGTCAGCTTCTGGACTTCCCTGTTGAATGTCAGTCTATCGATACTATCGGAATATGCAAATGCATGTGCTCACATATGAAATATAATCCGGGCTCTCGCAAGCTTTGTATTCCTTCAAGAGTTCTTCACATGTAGCCCTATACGTAGAGAACTCAGTAAGGCGTCGTTACGTGAAGCCAACAAGACCTACCTGGCATCATCAAATTCTTCGAGCCCGTTCTCAAACATCTTTTCCTTCTTGTATTGTTCCATGAAAGCGTTACGCTTGCGCAGTCTGTCAAACTGGTCGAGCATCCGTTTGAATAGCTGTAAAGACAGAAATGAGGAGATGCTTTCAATGGGGTTCCATGGTGTACTAACCGAAGCGATGCTTGTGTGATTTGCAAGCATCAAACCACTAACGCGATGATTTGTGGCAACATACGGTGAACGTCGTGTGAGGGCGACTTGTATTGAGGCTGGCCCCCAGGGTATAAAGTTGGCAAGCTGACGTTCTCGAATTCGAAGCAGGGATTGGTGAACCTTAGCATACCGTGGATAAGCAACGGGAAACGGTGCAGGGCACAGTACTTACGTCGGTAGGATCAACTTCGCCCTGGATAATATTTAAGATGGAAATATAGCATGCAGTTTTGCTTGGTGTTGTGGAGACCATTCTATTCTTGGGCTGTAGCAACCGACGCATCACATCTAGGACGGTGGTTCGCCGTATAGCTTTGGCCTAGGGTGGTATGATTCAGGTGACAGGAGATGCACGAGGCTTAAACACTATACCTTATCAATCTGATCGCTGGTAAAAGGCGTGTAGGAGGTCATGAGGAAGTGGCAGCGAGGTGTGGGTATCAAAGAAGCTATTATGCCCACGAGGTCGTTGTTCATGTAGCCAGGGTATCGCAAGGTTTGTGTGCTGGCGGCAATGACTGTGGACACCTATGGAACCGTTGGGACAGGTTTAAGTATCATACAAGTCGGGACTACACACCAGTTGATTCGTCTGATCGAAGGACGGTGTTTGGAGGTGCAGACGGTCAGCAGATATTCTGGCAAGAGCACCATTGTCGAGGACGACGACGGAGTCGGCATGGTTAACGAGTCGCTTCAAAGTGAGCATGGAGTTGTAGGGCTGTACGACGACATCGCCCTCCTGCGCGTTCGGGAAGACACTGTACGTTTGAATCAATTTTTTGGGAAATTTGTCGTTTAACCGTTCGAGGAGGAACGATCCAAGACCTGATCCTGTTCCTCCTGCTATCGAATGCATGAGCATAAAGCCCTGAGAATCTGAGTCAGCGCCCTGTTGTGCGGATGCAAGGACCAGCCTCACCTCCAGCGAATCACTACCCTCCGCTTCACGATCAATCATCTCCATGACCTCCTCGTAGATTCGCTCCCCCGCTGAATAGCCTTGCGCCCAGTTATTTCCGGCACCTCCACCGTCTTTAGAGACGAAAATATTTTCTGGGTTGTACAGGTTTGCATACGGTGATGTCAGTATGTTATTGATCACCTATTAATGACCGAGATCAGGCCCATGCATGCTCGAGAGTCGAGACGAAGCCACACATACTCGAGGCTCGAGGTCAACAAGGATTGCGCGAGGGATATAGTGCTCGTCATCAGCCTGGTAGAAGAATACATCCTTCCTATCCCCACCCTCCGTCGCCCACTCCTCCAGGATGCCCTCCTTGCTTATACCATGTTCAGCGCAAAGTCGCTGCCAATAAACGGATCCCACTTTGATTTATATTTGGTGAGTGGCTTATCCTCCTTCTGTGTGTGAAATGCGCACTTTGATTTCCACATTGTCCAAGCTGTACTGAGACGATTTCGCGAGGCATGATTTCAGGCAAGATTGGACGCGACAAGGGACGCCGCGCGCGACGCGAATGGACGCGATGAAGAGCTAGGCCACGTGACAATGTCACATTTTGCAAAGAATGTGACGCTGCGTGACAAGGAGTGCTTTTCACACTTGTTCAAGTCATCTCAGCCGCCGTGCTTGACGATGTTGCCCACGTCCTCGCTGTCGCTGGGCTCTCAGCACCGTCGTCCCAAACAGGCTTCAAATGGAAGTTTTCATCGTAACCGACCTCCTGTCACTCGTTCAACATCTATATTTGGGACCCTCAAGAGCTTCGTCACCGCACCGTTTTCGTGGCTGGCGTCCACCAGCGAAGAATTTGCGGATGAAAAAGACGATCTAGGAAAGAGGAGGCGTGTAGCTGGCGGGGAGAGGACGAATACTTTGGCAAATGGCGAGGCCACTCACGAGTCCTTTGTTGATGTCGACGAAGGCATCACCCGCGGCACCAAGCGACTGAGGGTGTCGAGTCCCAAGCGGCAGGATCACCGCACGGATCATGCTCAGGCTGGATATAACGATCCTCCTGCGAATGCGTTTTCCTCAAATGCCTATATCCCGCCCAATCGCTCAGCGTCGGTGGTGCTCCCTGCAACGACGCTACAGCCGGCTGCGGACAATAATACGGGTCGCAGGTATACTCGCTCGCCTATGCGGGCTTCTAGTCTGGCTCTGCAGTCGTCGATGTCTGTGGATTCGTATATGTCGGGTTCGTCTCAGTCGCTTCAGCGGGATGTTTCGATGTCGGGTGCACCCTCTCCGCGGGATACCTCGATGGAAGCGAGGCCTTTCCCTGGCACTCAAGGTCAGATCAGAAAAGCGGCTCCTCTTTCGCGGGATCTCTCGTTGCCCCCGACGTCATCCCGCCCTCCCTTTGTTCTGAGGTCGTCTTTGACCCCACAGCCCACTCATCAATTACTCCCTTCTGCCTCAGCTCCCGGACTCCGGCGAGATGTGAGCGAACCACCGCCAATATCATCTCTGAGGCAAAATCCGATCTTCGTTCGCGGTCCGCCCAAAAACGAGGGTCTTTATCCTTCCGACTCAGTCACCCTCGGAACATTGGTTGAGAATCAGCGTAGTGTGCGTCCTTGGTTTCTTTTACTTTTCTCTACTTTTCATCCTAATCCCCAATCCTTTAACAATCCACCCCAGTCCCGATCTCCATCCCGATCCCACTCACTTCTATTTGCTTCTCAACCCCAAGATCTGCCTTCATCGTCTTCGTCTAGTGTATTGTCTCAGGCTCATTTGACTCCTGCTCAAAAAGCCTTGCATGCGTTGGATATTTACAAGACCCCTTTAGTTCCGACCCGCTTGAGAGCAAGCACGCCCTCTCATGGACCATTCGACATCAACAACTTAATCAGTGGCTCAATATCCGGCGCTAGCGGAGGGCCCGACTTGTTCAGAAAGAGAAATCCTCTCATTCTGATGAATGACAAGGATCGTCCGAGCAAGAAGAAGAAGGATAGACATTCGAAAGACTCGAGGGGAAGGAACAAAGAGGTCAACGAAACCAAGCCTTACGCTGGAGCTGGTGGCATGAAGAAGCTTCTCGCTCGTGCTCGTGCTGATGAGGATAATGAATTTGAAAAGATTGCAGACGCCAGGTCTGCTAAAGCCACCTCTCATGTCAATCAAAAGGTCGAGGAAGAAGTTCAAACTGAGGAGCCGTCCGTGCCTCCCGTACCCAAGGACGACTGGTACACCCTCGCCTCCCAAGCAAGCTCTGCACCGTCTACTTCTGGTTCTTCCCTTCGCGTTGGACGAAGCAAGATTTCCAGAAACCATATTGCCCGCCCAAGTGTGCCAACCACTCGTCGGATGAATAAGTTTTCTGCTGTTTACGAGGATGATACGATGGAAGACGATGAGATGAAGGAAGACAACCCATCAGCTGTGATTGATTCGGATGATCAACGAAGGCAGAAGGAATTGGAAGAGTTGGAGGCAGCTTCACAGAGAGCTCCGCTTTTCAAGCCTCCGCCCAGTTTCTCTTTTGCTAAAGAGGTAAGTTGGTCCCCGCCCTTTCGTTTTGCATCGGTCTCACTCCTTTTGCAGGGAGCAACCCCGGCCCCAGTACAAGTTGATACGAACGCACAGGACCCACCCATTGCATCCCTCCCGTTCAGCTTTGGCAAGCCTGCCAACACTCCAACCACTGCAGCTTTTGCACCGTCTGCTGCACCACCAGCTTCCGCATTTTCCTTTGGCTCATCTCCAAAGGCGGACGCTGCCCCTGCAAAGCAAGAACCCTCCGCGAATGCCACTCAGCCTGCATCTGTCTTCCCCGCCACACCCGCCACCAAAGAGACGGGCTCGGGTGGGGGTGTACCCAATTTTTTCGCCTCTTCGTCACTCTTGTCGAAGCCAGTCACACCCCCAGTGCCTGCTGCATTTTCGTTTGCACCAAGTACACCATCTATCGCAGAACCGGCTGCTTCAGCTAAAACCGAACAGGCGCCCGCTTTTTCTTTGGCCGCGGGATTCTCGTTTGCGAAACCTGAAGCCAAGCCAGAAGAGGTCAAGCCCACCACCCCCGCGCCTTCCGTAGCTCCAGTGTTTGGTTTTGCGAACCCGGGAATAAAGCCTGACGAAGTGAAACCAACGGCGCCTACCCCTTCTATCGCTCCATCCTTTTCTTTCACCAAACAGGAGGCCAAGCCGGACGATGTGAAGGCCGCCAATCCGGCGCAGACAGAGAACCCAGTTAAGACATCGTTCTTCCTCCCTCCTGCACCTGCGAAGGAAACGACTGCCTCAACCCCATCCGCCCCTGGTGATCTGTTCAAGGCACCTGCTACTGGGTTCTCTTTCTCCAAACCCGCTGAATCCAGTAATGAAGTGAAGCCATCAGCGCCTTTCTCATTCGGCCCACCCAAAGAGACAACTCCTGTTGTTCCTCCTGCCTTTGGGTCAAATCCCTTTGCCAGTTCCACTTCGGAGAGCAGCGCGGCGAAGCCAGTCGTATTCTCGCCTACACCCACTGAGGCTCCCAAACCGCTTTTTGGTGGTCCAACCCCCTCTGCAGCCTCGCCTGCATTTACTTTTGGGTCCTCTGCGGAGGCAAAGCCGTCGACACCTGCTCCCCCCGCCTTCTCGTTCTCGTCAACACCCAGTACCCCTACGGCTGATGAAAAGAAGCCAGGATTTGTGTTCGGAGCACCACCCACTGCTGCACCTCCTACAGGTGGGTTCTCTTTCGGTGGCGCAGGCTTGAGCATTCCACGCCCCGCTACGCCCCCGAAACCCTCGAATGAGGATAACGAAATGCGGATGGAAGAGAGTCCAACGAGAGAGCCGACCCATCAGACCAGGGATTTACCCAAACCTACCTTGAACTTTTCATTCGGCAGCACACCCTCAACAAATAGCACGCTCTTCGGAGGAGGCTCACCGTCCACAACCTCGCCTGCGTTTGCTTTTGGTAATCCCTCGTCTGGTCCCTTCGGTAGTAAGGTCGACACTACACCCAAGCCTGCTGAGCCCCCAAAACCGTCATTCGGCTTCCCCTCTGCGACTGCCTCTGGCACAACATCCTTTTCGTTTGGGGCTCCGAATGGAACAGACGCTTCCCGACCGAGCTCTGCGAACACATTCGGTTTCAATAACACTTCCACGCCAACGTCTGGGAATTCACCCTTTGCCTTTGGAGCTCCAACGAATGCAGCTCCGGCTTCCAATCCGTTTGTCACTGCACCTTCTGCCCCGAGCAGTCCGTCCACATTCAGTGCAAACCCTACCTTCACTTTTGGCTTAGGAGCCAATGGTCAGGCTCCCACTCCCACATCTCCTGCGACACCTTTCAGCTTTGGGAGCCAGCCAGCTTCTCCAGCTGCCGGCGCGTCTGCCCTACCAGCAAGTGGCGGGTTCGGAAGCCCGGCACCCCCTGGTAGCACGCCTCTCTTTACGATGGGTGCGGTTGCCTCTAACCCATCGCCCTCTGGCGCACGCCCAACCAAGAAGCTACCCAGACGTCCTGGTGCTAAACGATAAATCCAAAATAACGACATGCTTATCTTTCTGCCTCCTTTGTGGTTTCTTCGCTGTCTGGCTTTGTTCAACGTTGTTGCAATTCTCCTGGAAGTACCATCCATCATCGTATCAATGAGTAGCTGCCTCTCTTTGCTTTCAGTCCTCCCCTCGACAAGTACATATCCATATTTACACTTCCACCATATATTTCATACCTTACACCTGCACTTTACAATTCCCGGACTGTATCAACCAACCATTTCTCTTTTCGCTTTGCGGTGTCTCATGTAGGGCTAACGGCCCATCTAGCATTTTCTCCCTCTTAGCATTCCATATAGGTAGCACATCATGGGCTTAAGGCCAACTTACTTGCAACAATGTTCGGTAGGTATAATGTAGTGTATACATCGTACTTTCTCCTGCAACTCTGCGTCTTCAGCTGAACTTCCGAGACACTGTGTGAAGGGCTGATCGACGATGACGTTATCCCTCGGCTTTGGATCCTATAATAACACCTGAGTCCACCGCTTGCATTTATACACTTGACCCTCCTCACTGCTTTTGACCAATGCTCGGCCGCGTAGTCACACGTCGAGTGATTCAGTCAAATGAACTTCGACGACGATTAATCCATAGCAAAGCAACACGCGAGGGTTGGTTGTTTGTGGACTCCGTATTTCCAATACAAGTTGGCTCTTGGGAGTGAGTCTCCCCCATTTGCCCCCCGTTTCGTCTGACCCTCAGTTTGATCGTTGGCGAACAGTTTACGAACGTATATTGGCATACTTCGACAAGACACGTTATTGAATTCGCTGAAAACGAAGTTATCTCGGGTGAAGGCCCATGACTTCACCATCCTCGAGCTTGATCCACATTTCAAAGACGGAGGAGTGTTCGTTCGGTTCCAATATTCCTTACCTCCGGAAGGGACTGTCGAAGAAGTTGAAGCCACGTCCAAGGAATCAGAGAACCTGATAGACACCACTGCAAGTGATGTTGCCTTCGCTTCCGATGGCCACACTCCTCAGGAAAGACGCGTTTTAAGAGAGCTTGAAACTCTCTTGAACGAGCAGGCGGACTCAGAAGGAGGCTTGCCTTCGTGGCTTGGTCTGGGAAGAGGGAGTGTATGGCTCGTTAGAGGCAGCCCTTGGAGAGAGGTAAGTTTCGAGAAATTGACGTTGGTCATGGTAGTACTGACGAAATATTCCCGGGTATGTTTAGGACATGAACCGATTTGCTTTCCCTGTCATCAAAGTCGCATTCGAGGGCCCTGATGTGCAAGAGCAAACTCTCTATCAACTATTTCGTCCGTATGGTCGGATTCAAGATCTTGCTCTCCCTACACCCGCTCCTGCTGGTACGCTTCGGTCCTCGACAGTGTCCTTCACCCGCCTACGATCGGCGGCCATTGCTCGTAATGTACTTCATGGGCTGCAGATATCGTCTGACGGCGCGTGAGTGTCCGGATTTTGCTTATAGAGTCGCTCGCTCATTTACCCGGGCAGTCCGAGCAATGCAGCGAAAGTTACATTCACCCGGCTAAGGACAGCCTATCAACCTCCAATACGGGCACACGTCATAAGGGATTGGATTGCAGGGCATCCAAGAATTGTGCTTCCCGTCGTCGTCTTCCTCTTTGGAACGTTTACCTACACGGTTCGTGATTCAGTTGACTAGCGTTGTTACTCCCACTCATATAATGCAGGTGTTCGACCCCATACGGTCTTTGATGGTGCAAAGCAAAATGCTCAATTGGTTTGACTATCGCGGTGCGTTGCCCCATCTCATGATTCGCATCAACGTTCTAATCATACACCTCCCTTCACAGAAACGAGAATATACAAATGGATTATCTCAAATACCTACGATAAACTGCCCAAACAATTGACTTCCACCTTTTACGACACCAATGAACCGTGTCCGGCTGCTAATGCCTGTGCCACTGACTCTGCCGTCCAATATCATGCTAGTTGCCGCTCTGAAACTCGCATAGAGGGTGTATGGAAGGAGCGACAGGAAGCTGAACGACTAGTGCGCACCTATCTCGACGACCTCCCAAGTACACTCTTTTCTTGGTCGCTACTTATCTCGTTTCTTACAACATACATCAGATACCGTGGCATTCCTACACGGCCCACAAGGAAGCGGGAAGACACGACTTCTTGATGAGGTCCTCAAGGACTCACCAAGGTCAGCTTAATGGTACCTGCCTTAGAATTTAATACTCATGTCGTTTACACACACTTAGGCATGTCATGTATGTGGATTGTCGCGAACTTCAGAAAGCCAGTTCAGACTCCTTGCTTGTGGGTGGTCTCGCTCGGCAAACCGGCTACTGGCCGATTTTCACTTTCTTCGACTCCATGAGCAACTTGCTCGACTTGGCTAGTGTTGGTTTAATCGGCCAAAAAGGTGGGCGTTAACGCTCTCATCCATGTATCCCGTTTTCTCATGCGAAAGTAATGCTTCATAGCGGGCTTCTCGACATCCGTGACAGA
This sequence comes from Pleurotus salmoneostramineus, assembly GCA_002583695.1. NCBI lineage: Eukaryota > Fungi > Basidiomycota > Agaricomycetes > Agaricales > Pleurotaceae > Pleurotus > Pleurotus salmoneostramineus. Next base: position 54,789 of record BEWF01000392.1, read on the forward strand.
CCAGTTGAACCAAGTGCTCACTGTGGTTACTCGTGCACTTCAAGCTGTCTCTGCCTCTCATGTTCGAGCTGCAGAACTTGAACGTGTAAGAGCGGAACAAGCTGAGAAACGCCGGGCTGCACAAGATGTTATCGTGAACCGAATAAGACACGGTACCTGGCATGATGGTCGCATTGATGTTGTTTCAGGTACTGGAGTCATCAGCGAACTTGGAGTAGGAGACGAACCATTTGGGATACTGGAAGATGAATCATCTCCCAGCATCGAGCCTAGTGGCTCCCCTTCTGACCAATCTCGTTCGGAAGCCGAGTTAATGAGGCAAGCCATGATTGAGCTGGGCAAACCGGAAGGTGAAAGGCAAAATGATAGGATCATTGGACAGGAGAAGAAGGACGGCCATAAGCACGAGGCCGCTGACGCTGATGCATTAGCTGCATTGCCGATTGTGATTATTCGCAATTATGCTGTCACTAACAAAGCAGGCGGGAGCAAAGAAGAGCTTTTGGCGGCACTCGCCCAATGGGCGGCAAATCTTTCTGAAAACCAGGTGCGTGTTTCCACCTTTCATGGGCGCGTCACTTTACTCACCCCTAGCGTAGATCGCGCATGTCATCGTCGTTAGCGATAACAGAGAAAATTCTAAGCGTCTAGCCAAAGGTGAGTCCTCCACGAACCTACCAAGGAAACAAATTCATTCTTACCTCTTGGGGCATGAAGCTCTTCCTTCAAAGCCACTGAACTCCATCGCACTTTCCGATGCCGACACTTCCAGTGCACTCTCGTTCTTGAAACAACGCATGAATGAAGCCTCAATCGATGTAGCCTTTTCGCAAAAGGAGACCGAACTGGTTGAACGGTTGGGCGGACGAGCGAGTGACCTTGAAAGTGTAAGTCAATGTTCTCATTCTACGCATTTCTATCCGAAAATGACCAAACACCAATCAAATTGGTGATCAGCTCATCCATAAAATGCGTAATGGTCAAGGGGTTGAAGAAGCTGTGGAGGACATCATCGTGCGTGGGGTTAGCGAGCTGCGCAAGAATGCCTTTGGGGATGATGCAGACGATGCCAAAGGCCTCGCTTGGACGAGAGAGCAAGCATGGGCGGTGCTCAAGATCCTTTCGAAGAAGACTGAGGTATGCGATCTACTTTGATTTAAATTTGAGATGCTCCTGATGAACGAGTCGCTAGGCGTCGTACCATGAGGTGTTGATTGAATTCCCGTTCAAGGGCGATGAGTCGGCACTGAGAGGTATGGAGCATGCCGAACTGATCTCTATAGGAACTACCAATGGTGGGAGTTATCATTCTATTTGTCGAGCTCGACCTCACCGTTATATTTCACAGGCCGACCGTCGACAATACGACCTGGAAAGCCAGTGTATAAATATGTCTTTGAGAGACTTGTCCAAGGTAAAGGCAATCCACGGATTCCCTCTTACTCTGTTGCTTATAAATGTGTCGAAGATCCTATATTCCAAGCCAGTCAAGATATTGCTTATAATGAGCGGCTGATTTCCAGTGCGGAGAAGACCATCCAATCTTGCGAAGAGGAGCTGCGCACCCTTGAAACCATCCGCGAGCAGGAGGCCCGAGCAAGGGGATGGGTTGATTGGGCCTTTGGTTGGGTCTTGGGCTCAAGGGCTTGTGATATGAGAGCGGCATACCTGTTCGATAAGATGGGTGCCGCCGAAAAGAAGCTAGAGGGACTGGAGAAGAAGAATGCGGAACTGAAGAAAGTCTTTGCGAAGTCGCGGTGAACTCGTTGCTAAGTAGGTTCGGTGCTCTGGATTTCCATTTGGCTTCGGTTAGGTAGTGGGCAACCCTTTATACGACAAATTGGTTTACTTTATCATCGACATCAACGGTCAACGTTTCAGCGTGCAACGTGCAACCTTCAACGCTCGGCGAAGCATTTACCGGGCTGCAGAGTACGTAGTCCGTCCCCTTCATCATTAGGAGTTCTCCTGTTCTTTCAACCAATTCCTCGTCAAGTGCAAGTTGCGGATTGTTTCAGTCGGACTGAGGCCACTGGGCTCGTTGATCACAAGCGTTTGAAACTGATAGATGGGCGCATGCGGTGCGATGACCATCATTTGCACAGAACTATGGCTCTTGATGCCAACCCACACGGATCAATAGCAAAACAATGAAAGATACACAGTGAGCAATCGCTTGAGGTGCATCATATATCATATTTGTTGCCACATCAGTATCGCGTACGTGCTCCAATAGTCATGATTTTGATTCCGGCTCGGTCGAGGCGGCTTACATTCTGCTCATACGATGGTCCGTTCATGCGTCTGCATGAAAAAGCGGCATAGCGACGGTCCACTCTTGTTAGATGCTGACGTTTCTAGCTCGAGGTCAGGTCGAGAACATGTAACCGACTGTCGGTGATGGTCCATGGAGGCTGAGGTACCCATGGCCACCACCGAACTCGACTTCGTCACATCTTGTGTATCCAAGAGTGCGATGGGCGGCTTGCGTTCAAAATCATCTCAGTTGTGAAAGAAAGCATGCAGGCAAGTAGATGGCCAGCTCAGCAAAGACTACAAAAGGTGGAGGGGGGGCTGACGTGCAGACCTTTTTGGCCCAAGAATGCTGAAAGCGCGTTGCTCCGTTCTAGGACGTAACCATAACAACACAAAGTTTCCCACGATCACAGCTAGACATATCAATTCTCACAATTCGGTTGTTCTCTGGTACAGTTTCTTGTAAGTCCTCCTTCCCCTTCTCCTCCTCGTACCGCTGCCCTTTTCTCTTTCTTTTACATCTTTTCTCCCTCTTTTTTCTTTTCTTTTTGGCCGGACTAAAACCCGTTTGCACCCATTGCACAGAAGCGCGAGCGCAAGGCGTTGAACGTCCACCGTCCTTTCGAAACTTTCCTCCACTTCGACCTTGTTCCTGCTGGTGCCGCAAGTCCATTCTCTGTGCAAGACATTCTTTTACATATCCTCTCCGAGAGAGCCCCGCCTGCGAACAATCCGAGCCTTCAACAAAGAACAAGCCACTTGTAAGGGACCACGAGTTGACGAAACCGCTCTGTTTCTTACAATCCTCTCCTGTACTTAGCCTCAACCCCCCGTCCGCCAAGTTATCCAGTAATATCTCATCCAAGAAGCAACGATGGTTTCCAAGAAGTTGTACGCTGTATGGGCCTTCCTCGCCCTCTGTCTCCTCGTGTCGGGCGTAGTGGCCCTGGCCTTTTCCATTGTTTGGCGGAAACCAGACGTCCTCATGAACATGGTCATCAGTAGTGGAGATCTCACCGGTGCGTTGTATAACCCCCCGTGTATGGCACAATGTCTCATGTTCTGCTCTAGCTGGCACCGTTCTTGGTGTCTTTCTCCTTGTCACATTTTTCCTATCTGTCGGTGCTATCATCCAGCCTAACCATGTTACCGTCGGTCTCGTCGCTCTGAACTGGCTCCTCATCATGGACTCCCTCGGCATTGTCGTTATCGGAACCTTTGTCTGGTTCTTTACACTTCGGGAGCGTGCCAACTTTCACGCTTTGTGGATACAAGCATCTGAACAGACACGGACGCAGCTACAGGATCAAGTAAGTTCCTGTCTCCTTCAATTGTGCCACACCCTTTCGCCGTCCCCGTTACCCGAGTGTACACAGCAGTGGCGTCGAAACTGACGCTCTTCTGTTACAGCTATCCTGCTGCGGTTACTTCAGCAGTATCGACAATGCTGTCATCGGCGGCACACACTGTGCGGACATCAATTTTGTACAGAGCCTCAACCTCACAGAAGAGTCCAACTTTTGCGTTGCCCCTATCACGAAGTTTGCTGATGAAACGTTGAATAATATCTTCACGTACGTCGAGCGCGTTCTTGGTACCCCGAGCATTACAAACTGACTGATTGATATGCCGCACAGGACGATTTATGGCTTCATGGCAGTGATTATCTGCCTCTTCCTCGCGTCGTTATGTGTCATCAAGAAGGCATGTTGTCCCCGTCTTCCACGTTTCCTCCCTTGTCTGACTTCGCTAAACAGAGACAAGAAGCTGAACGGTTCAAGAAGATAGACGCCAAACGTGGTGGACGAGGCTTTGTCTAAGGCTCTCGTTCACCCTGGTCTGTCTTCTAGTATCCTCCCCCTAATCCCCCTCCAACTCTAACTGTATACTGTCATTCCTTATCATCCCTCGCCCCCCGTCCACCTTTCTTCCGCTCTCTCTCCTTCCATCCCTGATGCAACCAGTGTGCATTTTCAACCAGTACGTGGCAACCGTTACGACTCTGGCAGGCCTGGGTCCCAGTGGTCAGATCTAGAATCACCGCCATTATTACAACAACGCTTCTTCACACCGTCGCTATCCCAAGTTGCATAGCTTACACCCGTTGCGATGCTCTTGATTCGAGCATGTTTTCTATCAGCACAGGTACTACACACATACTCGAGCGCTCTCTCCGTCTCTCTCCAGGCCCCTCCCCCTCCTCGATATCCCTACATTCTCTCACACTCACTACACCCCTCGAGTCCTGTAGTTTTTGCTATTCTTGCATTATTACTGCTTTGACCGGTTGAACCCTCTTTTGATTTGACTTGTTCTTTGTTTATCTTTTTTCTTCTTTACTTTCATCCGACTATACTTTAGTACGTAGTACACTTGTACTCATTGGGCAGCGTGATATAAGGATTTTTTCATCCGTCTAAAATTGCTTCCTCACCATGGGCCAGCGGTCCAACTGACGTCTGCCGCTCCAGCTAGACCAAGACTGTATCCGGTACAAACTACACCATGTTTTCATGAACTGTGGATGATACTGAAATTGTTACGGTTCCCCGTCCTAAGGACTTTCTTCCGCGAGTAGTCGTTAGTATCATCTGTATTGGGCTGACCCTTGGTGTACAATAGATACACCATCTTCCCGCCAGCTTTCCAACGAGATTTGAGCTCTTCGAATCCGATGAAACTCATGAAGCCTCGAAGATGATCGAACGTTAGATAGCGGGAGTTTGATACGCAGGGAAGGGGGAGCTGGGAGGAACATTGATATGAGCAACCAGTAAACACGGAGGTTCGTAGGGTACTTACAGCAAGGAAGAGGTATCCGCCATCCACGAGCATGTCGTAAGCGTACCGAAGCATGCGGCCTACACGACTGTCAGCTTTTATGATAGACTTTGTATACCCAAATTGTCGTACCACGGTCACTAGCGTCTGGGACGAAATTGAGTACTAGACTGAGACTGATGATGTCCCATTTTCTTTGGTGTTCGATTTGATCGAGCTCTAGAAAATCCTGCTCGAGGATATCTGGATGTCGCGAACGAAGATCAATAGGAGTGGCGTCGATCCAGGAAGTGTAAGGGCGATAATTATCTGGCTTCAAGGCGCCTACTTCCAGTAATCTACGACCAACTGAACTCAGTCCGATGAGACAATGTCCCTCATCATACAGTACACGCACCGTCGTTTGAGCATCTTTCTTCGACACTCCTCGTGGACCTTGAATTCTTGCAACCACGCAACAAGAACCTTTTCGCTTCCACCACCACGGTCATTACCCTGGCCAATGCTCGACATCCGCTGGTACGCCGCTAAGCCACCCAATTCCTCAATTTCATTGTTGATTTCGGACAAAGAAAGCTTGGTCGCTGCCTCTGAATCGGAAGCCTTGTTCAGTTGGCCTTTGCTTTGTGTTTTGAGGGCATTCTCGAGCTGTGTTTTCTGCTTCAACAGGGTGTGAAAACGTCTGATCAGAGTTCGACTGGATTGCGGACGACTTGAGGATGAGTCGGTTGTAGGAATCGCTGTTATGGGTGCTTTTCTTTTCTTGGCTTTGGGCATCTTTGCGTGGAATGGGTTGGCCGACAATTGTTGGACAACGGTGACCTTCAACTTGGGTTTTCATCACGTGGGACCTCCTTAAAGCCTCCTGAACGTTGCTTTCATTCAACTCTCCGACAACTGGTCCACGCGTCTCCTCGCCCGTATATATAGCAAAGAAATGATCAGCTATCCTTCCATCCCCTTCTGTGTCGACTATCTCACATGGCTCAAATCAGGCGTCCTCGCATCGCTATCAAGTCCCTACCTACGGTCTCCCCTCAAAGGCCTCCAACGACCTTGATGACTCTTCCAAGAGAGTTGATTTACATCATCCTCCTCCACTTGACTAAAATATCTGGGTGCTGCTGGGATCATCCCCTGGGTCGCTGTCTTCCATCCTGCGAACCGTATGACTGGACCAAAATTATGAACGTCAACAAAGCCATGAGGGACATCGTGTTATCGTACCCTTTACTCTGGACCAACATCTCATCCCACGACATTGGAGCATGTGCCACCATTCTTGAACGATCTAAACATCACCTCCTCGATTATTGCGACAACGTTGACGATCACGACGCTGAAACCACGCGCGCTCTGCATGCGCTTGTTCTAAAGGAGCACCACAGATTGCGGGGGCTCGACCTGTATATCGACTTGGACAAACATTTGAACGTAGAGGAACTCCAGAAGCGTCTTGAAATTTCTATGCCTTTCCTCACTCACTTGAATCTTTACGCTGTCTACTCCGAGGAAGTCAGGTCGGATCGCTTCATCCTGACCAGCGATGCTCCGAAGTTGGAATTCATACAGACCGGTGGTCTGATCCTTCTTCCGTCTCCAGCACTGGCTAGTGTGAAGAGCTGCTGTCTTCTCTGTGACGAAGTGGACTGGCCTCGGGATGATCTTGCCAACCTTCTCCACAGTATGCCGCAACTGCGTTCACTCTGGATCGACAAACCTGATTATGAATATGAAGCGTCAGAAGACCCTGATACTCTTTTGGATGTCAACCTTCCGTCTCTGAAGAACCTGGAGATCCTTGCCAATGCCAATAGTTTTGAGCTCTTTGCCTTCCATCTCAACTTCAAAACCCCGAACCTGCGCCATCTTAGAGTTATCAACCGTCCAGACCGCGAATATGAACCAGGGGCTGTGGAGCCACCCGAGGCCTTGTCGTTACTGGCGCAACTTATGCCGAAAACCAATATTCCACTCGTCCATGATATGGCCATTTCTGTTGATGGCTGGACAACTACAGGCGTGTCTGTCTTGACTCGCCCACTCAATCCTTCACAAAGGGCAGAAGTCGAGCCACGACTCTTCGAATACTTCGATGATGAGATGGAATTCGCGACCGTCTATCAGGAACTCATAACCCATCCGCTGAAGTCCCTCATCATCCTGAGTGACCCAGAAGCTTCAAGAACAACATCCCAGGCAGACAAGATCACACATCCATTTTGGGTTTATTTTTTAGGATCTTCGTACACCCTCACACACATCGAAATTCAGGTCCCCGACCAGCTGACATTCTTTTGTGCTTGCTGCCGCAGCTCTTATCCATTACTATATCCATCGCTACGTGTTATCATCGTCAAGAACATCCGTGACCTCCCCGGCGACCCTCATTTCGATATGTTGCTTTCACTGCTTAAGGAGCGAAGCAGACGTGGGATCTTCATCAAAGCCATGATGCCATCTCTTTCTGGTGGCTACAAAATCTTGTCATATACTAAGGCAGGCGAGATCGAGTCCAAGATGCTTGATGAGCTGCCTCCAAATTGTAAAATAACTGTTCGGGAAGGATTTGACGAGTTAGGTGCAGTTGGGGAGCGTGACAGAAAGGAGGAGTGGAAGTGTAGGCAGTGCGGCGAGTGATATCGTTCAAGTCATTGTTTCGTTCAAATATTTTCAGCCTGTAATTCTAATATAACCAAGACATTACTTCATTCCATGCCCAATCACGTTGCCATACTCTGGAAAGAGATCTTCTGAGTGAAGAGTACTTGTAGGCAAGTTAATGGACACGAACCCTGCTCCTAGGATGCCTCCTTCCGCAATGGTGTCGGATGAGTTGCTCATGACCAACCAATCCGGTGTGGGTACTCCAGTTCGTAGAGGAATCTGCCTGAAAGCTCGCTCTAGGCCGGTGCCCTCGCCGATCACCATTAAGACCAGTGCTGAATGTTGTCGAGGATGGGGATGGAGGCAGAGAACACCCTCTTCAGGATGAGGGATTATTTGACCTTTGAGAAGTAACTGATCATCGACAACGTCAAAGGGAGCTGGACTGCTATCGAGGATGGACCGAGCGAACGGTGTAAAGGGCATTCCTAGATATATTATATTACCGTGGATTGCACCTTCTTCGAGCAGGCGCAAAGCATCATCCGAGGAGACAATGGTCGAGTCTAGTCTATGATAGATGTGTAAGTTATGAGCGATCCTCAGAGCGATGGACAGTTCGTGAGTTTGCTCCCTTTCAGGGATGATAAGTGTTATAGGGGCGGCTGAAGATAGAATCCGCTGAGCTCTTCCGGGGGAATGTAAAAGAGGTGTCTTGTCGCCGGTGAGTATGTTCCAGGAAGCATTCCCCTTCCTGAACATGCAATCGCAGGACGAGACTTCTTGGAACGATGTTGTGTCGATGGAGAAGTCAATGGGAACCAAGTCTAAGTGGAGTCTCTTGAAGTCAACTTGAAAGGTGTCGACATTAGTTGTTGAGATATTCAAGAGCCCTCGTTCGTCTTTATTGACTTTGAGCTTACCCAGCCTATCAATTCAAATGTGTAGCAAGATGATACGATTGGGTGAGCCTGACCTACCTCCCTGGGATGCTCAATCTCAAGACCTTGAAGCCAAACAGAGAACCAGATTCGGAAGGATCAGCAACTGTGAGTGTGAACTCTTGCGGAGAGGCCGAGAGAGGCAATTCTACGCCAGCTTTGAGGAAGGCAATGGTGTCTGGGTGTGTGACGGCCAGGTCGTACCAATGGGGTTGACCGGGGTCCTCTCTGAAGCTACATTGGAAGATGAAGTGCTCGTCCAGGGCAGGCGAAGATGCAGAGCTTACATTGCATTTGCATCTGGATTGAGGGTCTTCAAAACGGACACATATTCACGCGAGTGCCATACAGGGACGTTATCATCCCGTCCACCGTGGATGGCGAGTACAGGTACGTGTGCTATGTTTGTCATGAATAGGTCGTTGTCATCTGCGGTTAAAGCTGTTTGCAATATTGCCCGGAGTGCCGGGTCTAGATAGTGGCCCGACCTGGAGGGAAGTTTACATGGGGAAGGCGAGGTATGGGGCACCCTTGTCTCACCTAGATTGTGTCCATGGTACGTAGGATTGAGATTTGATATAGGCAGCCATCGGGGCCACTATGAATACGTCACTTTGCGAATGATCCTCCCAAATAAACTAGAGGAACTGACCAGCCAATACTCGGTCTGGATATCGCGACGCAATATACCAAGCACCCTGGCCGCCATTTGAATGTCCCAACACGACGGCAGGAGAATTATCGAGCAGCTTCCAAGGGGTCCAACCCTGATTCGACTTGACTATTGTAATTAAAGCGTCCAGGGAGTTCCAAGCGTCCTGAGCACTTGGACCATGCCAATCTAAACCCTTGACTAACCGTCGGTCATGGATGCAAGAAGAAGAAGGATTGATGTCATTGCCTCACCCAAGATGTTCGGCCTGTGGGGATGACTAACCAGCTGTGATCGAATCGAGGTAATACGTCGGACCACCATGCAGTCCCAACCACGTCTACGCCTGCGCCATCTATCAGCCATACAGAATGTAAGCAGTCATTCACAAGATGGGAGTGGAAGCCTTTACTCACGGAGACAAAGTATCGGAGCTTTATGGACGTCGGTTGCATTCGGTTTGAGAGGAGGTACTACAAGAAAATTCGTTGGCATGCTCCTAGCGTAGAAGTACGATGCCTGAATCGCGTAGTGAGGGTCAAGGTTGGCTCCCTCCCAGGATGGTCGCTGAGTCACTTTCAAGTTGACCTTCACAGTCTTGGAGAGTCCTTTACGAAGGTTTTCGACCTCTAGAGAGATAGGGATGTTGTCCCCGAAGAACGGATCAGTTTGTTCAATTACAAGTGGAACCCTTCTCGTCTGAGATGGGGCTATTTCGATTGTTTCCTTTAGGTGTACGGTGAGGCCCTGCGTTGATGATCGGTTCAGTAAAAAACCCGGTAAAACACGGGTGACGCTTGCTTGCAATAGACTGCTGCTTTGAAGGGTAGCGTGCTTCACGATCCACCATCCATCGAGACTGCGCAATCCTATTCCAAGCGCATTTCCGAACGAATGACCTTCAACAAAGTCACAGATGACGTCTTGGGAAGGCTCGTGAGTGATTTCGTCGGTTGCTTGGATGGCTTCCACCGATATCTGTAAGCTTTGAATGGGAAAGTCACTGCCATACGACTTAGGGTCGCCGAAGAGTCTGATCTACGGGTAGACGGAATGAGTTGGGTGTACATACTATGAGAGGGCAAGGATAGTCTAGAGTACCTCGTAGTCACCACTTATAAATATGTCATACGTTGTTGGTTCAGTGGAAGAAGGTGGAGTTGGGAGATTCACAGCCTGAGGTAAAGCGCGCTCCATACTATAGATGTTTCCATGGTGCCAGTGAGCTTCTTTGACTTGCGTGCCTGAAACGATTGCACGATTGGCAGGTACGATAGCAAAGAATGATGCTTGTAAAAGCTGCACGAGGAGCCTGAGCTTTTGTGCTTCTGCGTTTGAGGAGGATCCTAATGTTGGAGGTGTGATGGTCAGGGTCCCACGGAGGACGGCGTGGTGTTGGAGAGCAGCCCAGCCTTCCGTGTCGCGAAGGTATTTCCATCTCAATAAAGAACGTTAGGATCAGCGCGAAAACAACCTGACACAGGCGAGACCTTATGTGGGGGAATGTGACTTTAATTTGGCCGTCAGACGTGGATTCGGTCGTTGTCCACTTTACTGTCCCACCATCGGCGTAGGACGACGGCCATTCTTTGTTCAAGTCAGTTGCCTCGTCAACTGCGCACAATTGACCACGTGTAAGCACGAGGGGATATTAAGGTCACAGACGAAGGATGTCCTTCACTTTCGATAGGAAAGGCGGGCGAGAAGAAGTATTGCTCTCTCGCATGCAAGGGGAAAGGCCCGAGAACCTTTATAGACAACGATTAGCACATCCTGCTTCGTGACGCTCGGTCGGGACTTACATCCCAAGAAGTGGATAATTCGGCGTGCCACGAGCACATCGCGGGCCTTGCGTTGGCCTTGCGTTACGATCGATGAATGAAACAGGAGGTAAACGAGAGCGCCCATGGGAGTATATCCTGATTCAATAAGCGCCTATAAATCAAATCTTTTGCTCATCGATGTCTGGTCGCGCAGGTGGTAAACTCAAGCCTTTGAAGGTAGATTCGCTAGCCTCTTATTTGAATCCGAGTCTCATTCTTCGAAAGGCCCCGAAGAAAGATAAGAAGGAGGATACAGAAGAAGATAAGGCGTTCAAAGACAAGCAGAAACAAGAAGCTGCTGCCTTGAAAGCTGCGAAAGACAAGGGTAGGTATCCTTGGCTCGATATTATCATTCACATATACTGATGATTGAACGATCATATTTCTTAGCTTTGAAGGGTTCGTAGTTCGAGGCGCGAGCGACCATACTTTGGTAACAAATCTAACGCCCTCTCAGGTGGCCCCTTGGGAAGCGGTAGCAGCGGGATCAAGAAGTATGAACCCTCCCATCAACTTTACCATGTATTGATCATCGATTCCATCACTAGGTCCGGCAAGAAGTAGAGCTGTTTTTCCTTACCGAGGACAACCAGGCCCAGTCGTGGCGACCTATGTGCATAGACGTCTCATAGAATGTGTATGTACTCATAAACAGAGCCTCATTGCGCGCCGCGTGTTGATGGCAACGAGCTTGTTTGCCCCCGTCGAAGATCGGAGGGAAATATCCATGTTCAATAATATAGAAGCAGCTTTTTTAAGCTTTTCATGGTCGAGTGGTATATAACTGAGAGCAGTCTGAAAAAGAACGTTTTCTTCATTGCGCACGCTGCCACCAGCGACGAGACAAGGAAAGGACAGAAGACGGCGGGCTGCAGTCGTGGAAGTCTGGAAGGACGTGTCGGCCTTTGGTTTTGTTTGTCCGATAATGCTCAACCCCAATTCACGCATCAACAACACCAACTCGAAGCCTCCGCCGCCCGTACCTTTTTCCTCCTCGTCCATCCAGTTACCCATGCTGGCATCTTTGCAGGTCCTCCCGAATAACCAGCAGCAGGCTCAGCAGCAGCAGCAACAGCAGCAACAACAGCAGCAGCCGGGAGCACAAAATAACCTTCCTCTTCCACCACCTTTGAACGGCCAGGATTTCACGCTTTCTAGCGTTCTTCACTTCCTGCAGACCGAATGGAGACGATATGAGCGCGACCGAAATGAGTGGGAGATCGAACGGGCAGAGATGAGGGTCCGTTCTTTCGTCGTTTCCTCACGCAAAGTCCGGCTAACCATCCAACATTCGTAGGCACGCATCGCTCTGCTTGAGGGCGAGCGACGTTCGTTCGAAAATGTGAAACTTGACCTCATGCGCCGCATTAAAATGCTCGAATTCGCTCTACGGATGGAACGGTATGTGGCCGCGTATAGCCAAGCTCTGTCCAAACCTCATCCTCGTATTTTCGAAGCACGAAACAATTATCACAACCTTCGACTCAGTCTATACCACCAACAAAGCTCGCTGCGCTTCAGATGCAGAAAGACGATGCCCAGAGTCACAAAGAAGAGAGCAGCGGAAGTTCACCGCGCAGTGAAGGTACGACTCAATGGTCTGGCATTTGCTTGGAAAACTGAAATTATACCTGGTTTAGACATGCCTCTCCCTCCAGAAGGTCGTATGACGAACGGAGCGACGGCGGCCAACTCCACGCGGCCGAATTCTTGGAATTGGACGAATGCGCCTTCCGCTAGCGCCATAGCTGCACTAGGGAAGCCTCCTCCAGGCCGGGATCCAAAAAGTCGGGCTCGCAGTCGTGATTATCTCAAGCAGTACGTCGTTTCCGGTCCATACATGAGCTCTACTTGTATTCACCGCGTCTCCGCTTCCCAAGATGTCTACAGGAAATATCCTACTTGACGTCTCCTCAAGCCATGAATCCTTTGCCAAACCGACCTCTTGTTACTAACGGCTCGGCTCCCCTTACTCTCCCTAACGTCCCTTCCTTCGATCAAATCGCATATAACGGCCGTCCACGCAAGATTTTGCCCGACATGATGGTCGGACCGTCTTCTGCCCCAGCTGGGAACCAGGGCCAGTCACTGGAGAGAAGCAATCCCATGAACAATATTTCCCTTATGCAATCACATCTGCAGCAAGCCTCTGGCTCGCAGCCTACCGGACAACCTCAAAGCGCTGGCCAACCGCAACCTCCGGCAAGCGGAGAGAAAGACAAAGAAGGCGGCGACTCTGATATCAACCGCATGTCAACCGCGATATATCGTCCAGATGACGACTGGAAAGACAGATTACGGATGGCTCATGACGCGGAACAGCAGAAGATGCAGGGAAATGTAATGGCGGGTGCCAGTTCCTGGGAACGCCGGAGGGAAGATGACGACGATGGTTCTTTGGTGAAAGAGGAAGAAACCGAAACGGAGGCTGAGGAGGACGAAGGCACAGTGATTGGCGACGGTGAAGGAGCTAAGCTATGGAAGGCAAAACGAACACTCCGGAAGTCAGTTTCATAATCTAGTTTGCTCCCTTCATGGATCTCCGTGGCCCTTGACTCAAGTGGAACTTGACTGACCATTCTAATTTAGTCACTTGGATGCCGTTCGAGCCCTTGCCTTCCATCCCAATGAGCTATGCTTGGCAACTGGTGGTGATGATTGCACGGTCAAGATATGGAGAATGGATGTTGCTGGTCTCGCTGCCACCGCGTGCGTGCTTTCCTTGAGTTTACCCTTGACTTATCAGTTGACAATCTTCTCCATATAGAGCACGTCCCACCACCGAGATTGAGCCGCAACTCACCTTGCGAGGCCATTCAGCGGCAATAACAAGGTTGATCCATGCTCCATCGAAAGGCCTGTTGTATTCGGCTTCCCTTGATTCGTCAATTCGAGTTTGGGCCCTTCCTTCTCTGGCACATACGACGTATGCCCCGTACGATGAAACTCGTTCCCGCGGTGAGCTTGTGGGTCATACGGATGCAGTTTGGGATTTGGCTCTTGTTCGGGAGGAGACAACACTGATAAGTTCTGGCGCGGAGGGTGCTGTGAAAGTGTGGGATGTAAGCGGGCCTTCTGGAGGCGGCTCATTAAAATTAACGTGGGGCTTCTCGGGCCTGGAAAGCCTGGAGAGTCCTTCGGAGATGGCTGATGACAACGATGCTCCTGGAGCTACGTCGGTGGAAGCGTTGAAGGCGGATGTGAGGAAGGTTGCCGTTGCATACCAAAACGCCGTCGTCAAGATCTTCGATATTGAAACTGGAAAGGAGCTCTCGCGGCTGGGTACCGATATAACCTACGGTGAGTTATCTCCCCCTGCGGTCTGAGACGTTACTGAAGTTTTCTGCAGACGGCAGCCCAGCTACGCAAGTCAATCGCATGGCTTCGCATCCTACCATGTCCCTTCTTGTTACCGCCCATGAAGATAAATTCATCCGAATATTTGATTATGGAACCGGTAGGCGCTTTCATCGCCGTCAATTGATGACCTTCCTTCTTAAATTATCCTAGGGCAATGTATCCATTCCATGACCGCACACCTCGACGGAGTCACGTCATTGTCGATCGATCCTGCTGGCTTGTCACTCGTATCTGGAAGCCATGATTGCTCTACCCGATTCTGGGACCTTCTTGGTTCCCGCGAGTGCTTACAAGAGGTAACCTCACATCGTGAAAAGGCTAGAGAGGGCGTGCTTGATGTTGAGTTCCACCCATCACTACCTTTCATGGCCAGTGCTGGTGCCGATGGTGTGGTCAAGCTTTACGCTTCGTCGTAACCCTCTCTTTTTACTTACCGCTTCTTCTGTTACGTTTCTTCTGTCGTATATTTCGTTACCCTGGTGGACTGCTTTGAATCACCAGCCAGCATTATTTTCTGCTAATAGACTGCTTACATATTATTACCACAGAGGAATCTTGTGTCATAGCTTTATGTTCCAAGTGTATGTAGCTTTCCATGACCGATATGCAGTTCGCCAATGTCTCATCAACGACACGATCATGATGTACTTACTGCGTATACTCTAGTGGAGACTATCTTAGATTTCCTATGCGAATGACTCGTGATGTGCCCTCCTTCTATCTGCCTCGCCGCATTATCCGATTTTGATAAAGTTGCGAACTTCATCAACGGTATACCCCAGGGGAGGTGACCCAACAGGATCGGGTCGACAAGAGCCTTGGAGCGAGAAGGTTGTTATCCAACATCCACTCCTAGTTAGTCACTAGTCACTTTTCTCCATGAACCGTTGATAGATATTCTACGGAAAGCTTTTGAAGAATGGGGTTGGACCTGGGCGATAGGCCCAAGCAGTATCGATCCCCGTTTCTGCTAGCACTTCAATCGAAAGATTCAATGACGAAGGTGGGGCTAGGGTCTAGAGATGGTATTGAACAGCTAGAAATACACACAATGGAGAAGTGGAAGTGGGGCTATGGATACAGTAGATTGAACAGAGCTCATTGAAACCCGTGATTACATTGCATTTATATTTCTGCGTGTCAAGTCTCAGCGTCAGATTGAGGGGATGAAGAATGATAGATGATGACTGACCTATTCGCATTCCCTGCTCAGCGAGCAAAATCTCCGCACCGAGTCCTTTCTCGGTGATGATGTCCCGGACTTGGCTTAAAATCAATTTGGGGGTTTCCGGTGAACACCCTTTGCAGTGTGTGATGTAGACGCGAAGGCCTCGTAGAGCTCCTCTGAGGTCAATGGATGGAGGGGGGTTGCGACGCTGTCGTTTGCGTGCTGGGCCGGAGGATGTACCGTTGGGTATTTTGGCCTCAGACAAACGAGCCTTAATAACCTCTGAAGCCAGCGCGGTGAGTTCCACGCCTAGATGCTCGGGAGATAGATGACCGTGAAGCATATGATCGGGTCTGGTTGAAGGCCATGAACATTCGATAAAGATTGCTGAGAGGGTATGGGGTATCTTTGGCGCTGCGACGCGCCAGACTTCGATGGTACGGGGTATAAGGGCGAGAGAGTCCGGTTCGACGTCACCGAAGAAGAGAAGTTCTTTGGATGATGGATCGTGGCGAATGAAGAAAGCGGAGGAGACGTATTCGTCAGGCTTTTCAGCGAGCAGACGGCCGTGGCTGAGTGGCATCATTCGTGAGGAAATTTGGGAGGTTATTGGTTTGTACTTTGCGTCCGGAACAACTCTATACATCTGTGTTTCATTTCTCGGATAAAAGGGAGAAGTAAGAAGGGGGCGTACGGCGAGTAAAGATACTTGAACTCCTCATCGTCTTGGTCCCACGAAGCGAGCTTGGGCCAAATGCGGTTTGAGAACACGGTTTCTAAATCCTTGAGGCTTTGTTCAGACGCGAATATTTCTTTCCTTCGACCGCTGAGCGACGATCCCGCGGAGA
Source organism: Pleurotus salmoneostramineus (assembly GCA_002583695.1). Lineage (NCBI taxonomy): Eukaryota > Fungi > Basidiomycota > Agaricomycetes > Agaricales > Pleurotaceae > Pleurotus > Pleurotus salmoneostramineus. The sequence goes on from BEWF01000392.1 coordinate 71,225, forward strand.
GAATGAGGCTGTTAACGTGGTCGAGGTGGGCATGAGTTACCATGTAACATCTTGGTGGCGTAAAGCAATATTAGCCTCGTGCATTGCGGTTGTCTGGTCGGCGCACGCACCGTATGTATGAATATAACTGAGCAGCCGTCAGCTTCTCCTCATCAGCACTCCAAAAGTGCTCATCCTTATTCAGTATTAGGGATAACGCGCCTTGCCCCGAGCCTGTGAGTTGTGTGGCATCAACACTGGTTCAACTCGTGTATGGTTTCCCCAACGAGACTCACCTGCTTCTAGGCCAATTATTCCGTCTGCCCAGGAGTCTTCGGCAGGCTTTAGCAAGTAACTGATAAAGGAAGGAGAAGAAGATTAGAAAAATAACGATATCAACCACGTGCATGCCTACAAAACGTAAAGCAAACCAGAATACAAGGAGGGACGTACGCAGAGAGATTTGTCTCATCAGGTCCTCCGCCGGAGCCTACCACGATCATATTGAAGGCAGGCATTGGTGGGGGCGGGGATGGTGACAATAGTGACGACCACGATGATGGGCGAGGACGAAGCCAATTGAGGCAGGTCCTGAAACGCCGCATCTTTATAACCATTTTTGCGAATTCGGGAGACAATAAGTCGACACTTATTCCCCGTTTTGCGCTCGGTTCTCAGACATTGTTCTCTCCTACCCCGCTCTGTTATATACTCCTTCCCCCACCCTACGTGCTTTGGCCCGATTGGGGACCCTAAAGGCCGCTGGCGAGGCAACTGATACAGTCATGGCCCTTGTAGTACCGTGCACTGGTCCGACCGCCAACCACTCATATACAAGAGAGCCAGTCGAGTCAGACAGTCTGATTACAAGTATCGTTCCGGCCTGCCCTTCTGCAGGGCTGCTCGTAACTCATCTGCCTTGTCTTTCGGATTGCGCGGGCTGTTCGAGAAACCAATAGGTACTATACGATCGAGATACAGATATCCATGAATTCATCGAGGCATACCTACGAACAAGAACACTAACACGAGGGGCACAGTCATTTTCTACTATGGAACAGCAGTACAGGACGATTGTACCACATCTGGTAAGGAAACCCCACTCCAAGTCAATTGACGGCGAAACCGCTGCGGTGGGCTCCAGCTAGACGCGCCATGAATTCCTCTTGGACCCTGCTGTAGACTCTTGCAAGAGATTGTAAAGCGTTTGCAAGGGGACAATAATGCGAGTTCAGAAATGAGTGAAGAAAAAAAATTGTCGGAGTCACAGCTTTTGTAGATGCTCCGTTGTTTGGCTACTTGGTGATAAGCAAACAAGTACCGTATGGAGGATCCTCGAGCTCGAGACGCTAGAAGTTCACTCGTCAACCCTACGTCCTTGGAGTATCCGACATATTGAATTCGCCGTTATCTCAGTCTGTGGCCATGGAGCTCCTGGAAAGATATATCTTCCACCGCATAGGATTCCTGGGGAGAAAGCCAACCCCGTCATGCACCTCTCCCACTGTAAGTGACAAGGTCGTGTGGGTTTTCATGAAACTGAAACATCCACAGGTATTGCGATATTCGTATTTCCCCTCGTCGCCGTCTTAGGCTTGTACACGCTCTATGGTCAGGCAATCCTTTCTGGCCTCGTCGAGGACCTCAGATACGGCTGTAGCGCGCCCCCAACGTTTCTCAACGCCTATGGCTCCCTTACCACTGGGATAGACACCGTCGATGAACTGTGCTGCGCCCTCATCGCTTACTTTACGATGGCGGTGGAGAATCAAACTTCATTGACGTCCATGATCTATCTGCTCAGCAACCTGGCCATCCCAGCAACTATTGTCCTCGTCGATCCACGGTTCGCATCACAGGATAGCGTTATGTCGATGTTGATGGGCATCATGTATCAAGCCATCTCGACTTGTCCGACATTCTGCGTTTACTGGCTTTACCGCATCCTTGACGATCTCCCCAACCGCCAAAAGCCCGTTTCGATTGTCAGTAATGCGCGTGCTGAAGCGATCTTTTTTGGCACAATGTTTGGGATGATCATCCCAACAGCTATCATGATAGCGTCGCCCACACCAGTCATTGTTACCCTTTGGCAAGTATTCCCTGTTGGCGTTGAAATACTGCGACGGGCCTACCTCCAATATATCGTATCCCCTCGCAGCCGGAAGCACTCCCAGCGTGGCTTCACTTTGTTCCACGACTACTTCGTCTTCCTTTTCATCCTGTCCTGGCTGATTCATGGCATCATCGTTTATCCCATACTCAAAGACTGGGATGCACTTCACGCTTCGATAATTCCATCATTTCGACACCCAGCACGAGACGCACCAGTGATTGAACGAATTACGCACGAAGTCAAGTGGGATTCTGTGATGGGCTTGTTGGCTACGTACCTTGGGACAATATGGATCTCGCAATCCCTAAGCGAGGCTATGAGTATCGCCCTATGGTACGTCTCATCTACTGTATTGATAGGACCTGGTGCAGCAATAGCTGCTGTGTGTCTTTGGAGAGGAGTAAAAATGTAGAGTACGCACAAATAGGGATTCCCCCTGTACTTGCTTTATTTATCTTCGAAGGCCCCGAACAACAACCTCGGAACGTCTGAGCGCTTGTCCGTGACTGCGTTATTTCACTAATGTCGACGCGAGCTGCTCGAGTAAGTCTCGCAAATCTCAAACCTGCGCCACGCTCGCAGCATGCGGTATGTCTCCGCTAGCTTTTATTCCCAAAACCTATTTTACACCAACTCCGTTGTTAGCAAAAGCGCGTAGGTCGTGGTCAAGGTTCTGGTTACGGAGGCACGGCTGGTCGCGGTAACAATGGTCAGAAGTCTCGTGCCGGACCGGGTCCTTCAGCTAGCTTTGAGGGTGGACAGACACCTATAACGAAACGATTCCCGAAGAGGGGATTCGTCAACCAGCAAGTCTTCCTGTTACATGACTTTGGGTAGTTGGTTGACTTGAATCATTGAAGGAACGCGAAAACTTGGGCTCCGGTTAACTTGGATCGTCTGCAACATTGGATAGACCAGGGGAGGATAACCTCGTCACCAGAAAAGCCTATCACCGCGAGGGAGTTACTGTTGAGTGGGTGTGTGCATGATGTGCATGACGGAATAAAACTGCTTGGTGATGTATGTCTTTTTTCCTTTCGTCCTGTGGAAGATGTAGCTAAGAGGAAATAGGGCGCACAACATTTCAAGACACCGATATACATCACACCGTCACGGGCCTCTCAGAGCGCTATTAAAGCCATAGAGTCCGTAGGCGGGAAGGTCGTCTGCAAGTTCTATAATGACTTGGCGCTCCGTGAATGTGTGAAGGGACAGACAGATAAGACGGAAGCTGCTCCGACGCGCAGAGAAGATATCAGTGAGTTTTTGTGTTCACGAAGCACGTTGAGTGTTATGGTACTGAAACACGGCTTTGTAGTGTGGTACGGGAAGTATCGCAATAGAGGTTATCTTGCTCCTGCTACTCTCAAGACTGTCGGCGACCTTCCATGGGTCCAGGAGCGGTGGAAGGCTCTTTCGAAGGATCTGAATGTTTGGCGTGACCAGGAGTATGAAACAAAGAAACGCTAGCCTGGCAACATGTCGGTCTTGCTTCACTTACTGGATATCCGTTGGTTGGACGTATAGATCCGTACTCTTTTCATTGCTGTACTCAGCTCCGTTAGCAACCACATTTCTTGTCGCGTCCTTACCAAAGAAGTCATCATTGCGGGCGTTCGCCTCACTGCTCGAATGAATGGAAGATCGCACGTATTTAGTAGTCAATGCTCATTGAAGGAAGGAAATACGACAGGTAATACTTCAACGAAGAGTCCAACGGTGCTATCGGTGAGGCCTTGAGGTAGTTTCGAATGGAAGGTACGTCAATTCTAATTGGTTGATAACATTCTTCGGATTTGCTTGTAGAAAATTATTCTTCATGTTGCATTCGTCGGAAATCAAGTTGGTCTACTCAGTCCGCCAGACGGTCGAGAAATATGATACAGGCCTCAGTAGCCATCAGTTCATTACAATGCGCGGTTTATGTACAATAACATGTGTAAGAGATCAAGAAGGATAGCAATAGCAAGACATGAAACGAAGGATGCGGTACTCTTCAGCGTTTACCGGGCTTGGGTTTTGGCTTTGCTTTGCCGTTCGCTGCAGGTTTTTTCTTCGGTCGATCATCCTCGGAGTCAGAATCAGCTTTGCCTTTCCTTGCGCCTTCGACACGTTTAGCATCAGCTGAAAGACCATACATCAGTATCACAGAGTGAAAGAAGACCACGAGAGAACCTCACATTTCGCAGCTTTACGTTCCAGCTCATCCCAATCGTCGCCTGTGCAGGGTGAGCAAATCGAGCGAATTGCGCGCACAAAAGGAACTGACCTTCACTATCCGAACCGTCACCGAAATCGGAACCACTGCCACTACTGCCGCTGGCGTCTGACGCGTCGAACTCGCTTTCATCGTCACTACTGGAGGGCATGTCCAACTCGTCAGAATCGGCCTCAAACTCAGATTCCGTCTGTGAATCGTCTGAGCCTCCACTACCCTCTCCACCAGAACCAACGAGGAAGTGCCAGCCACCGTGAACGAAGAAGTCATGTGGACTTTCATTGATGGTTTTCATGATCGGACCCCAACTCAAATTGACGGTCCCTTCTCCCATAGCAATATCAACAGAGCTGAGGAGAATCGGTAAGCAGGCTGCTTCGTCAATAGGGTCGAGTCACTTACTCTAGCCAGCTCTTAACGTCATCAAGTTGTGTGCTCTGTATTGAATTGATGTGTAATGGGGCTTTCGTGAAGTCTTTGAAAACGAGCACGAGATCAAACTGCTTGAGACCATATTGAACGCGCTCAAGCGAGGCAACTTCAATCTCGTTGAGAGTGACGACCAGGAAAGGCGGGTCTGTGAGGTGCACAAGACATTCCGTCGTTGGCTGAAGACGTGCGCTGGCACGGAAGGGTACACCTTCAAATGACAATTCCCTGAAGGGGACATCGACTTCGAGCGTGTCACCTAACTGAGAAGACAACATTAGAGCTTGGGAAGAGCGAAGGCGGAAGGGTGACGCTTACCGAATGTGACGCAGCTTCAGCAAGCTTTTCAGCGAAGGCCTTGAACTCCTTGTTCAGTTGGTGCCTCCGCTTTAGTTCTTGCTGCTCCATTTCGATTTCATCTTCGTCGCCGTATCTAACCTTCCGCTTGCGATTCCCAGTTTCGTCGAATTGCACATCGGAAGCTTCTCGGATGAATTGAAGGTCCTATGAGGGATGAGTTAGTAGTCGAAACGGAATACTGGGTTGCCTTCGTACAAAAGATTTCTTCTTGCCAATGATGATGGGCGATTTCAGGTGTAAGTGAACGATCACGATCAGTTCCTTGTCGCAAGGCTGGAAGAAGAGGTGCTTGATGTTACTGAAAAGGAGATCTACGGGAGGCGCCTATTGAGAAAAACTCTGAGAAGGTTGTAAAACACGCACCAATTTTTTGACCAAGGGGCGAATGGTAACGGATACCATTTTGGTGGATTTCGACTTCACCTGGAATGCGTTTACCATCCGGCGCTGGACGTACGAATACTTCGGGTAGTTTGATCGGCCTCCTGCCTTTCATTTCAAGAAGATTGTCTTGCTCGACAACATCGGCCAATTCTTTCTTTTGTTGTTCGCGTTTGTTGGCCTCCTTTTTGAGATCGGTGATTTGCTTGGTGATGTTGTCAAAGCGGTGGCCGTCTGGTGAACGGTAAGAGATGGATCGGACGAAGGTGGCATCGGGGCTTTCAAAAGGCTATTAGGGGTCACAGGATGAGCGAAAGCCTGAATCAAAGGCAAATCAAGACTTGCCGTATCCTCTTTCTTGCCAGCCAACTGTCCAGGGGTCTGGAAGTTGATTCGGAGATATGTGAAATCGCCTTCGTCATTCTTACTGACATTCTTGATGGTGTTAATGTGGAAAGGCACGGCAAAACCGTGGATGGGCAAGATCACAGTTTGTGCTTTGCGATCTACCACAATCTAGGAAACATGAGAGAGGGAACTTGAGATCATTGCTAAAACGTACTCGTAGGCGTTCGACTTCCGAGGGCAAGGCGCCTTCACCCTTGTAACTCTGGAATTTTTTCCAACCCTTTCCTTCTTTCCCATTGGTCCCAACACCACCTTCAGTGTATTTTTCAAGCCCCTGTGCTTGTAGTTGCTCATGAAGTATTTGTTGATGCTCAGCAAGGCGAGCAGCTGCAGTCTGATGGGCTTCATCGTTACGACGATTAGCATTTCGCAGTACTTTTCCACCAGCCATCTTCTTGGAGGGAGATCCGTTCGCGCGAGGAACAGCTGCAGCCTTCTTCTCTGGCTTCTTCTTTGGCTTCTCGTCGGCACTCTCGGGTGTTAAGAAGAACAATGTATCCTTCTTTGCCTTGACGCCATCGGTGAGGAGAGTAGCTTTGCTCGGATCGATTCGAACCGTATCGACGACCTGGATGGCATATCTGGGATGGGTGAGGCAACGAGCTATTGGAGGCGAGTGCGTAACTTACTTTTGGCCACCGTCACTAACCAAGTCAGAGAACCCGAGATTGAGTGTAAATATCATATTTGACTTCAACACCCGGGTGTTCTTGAGTGACAGTGTGTACGCAGAATCACGGAATTCTAAGCCCATCTAGATATTGACACATTAGTATAGGGTAGTCAGAATGAAAATAATAGCTGACCCCAAAGCCGACGTTCTTGACGAAGTTTTTCTCCAGTTCAGGCTTCTCCTTGCGGATGAAAGACAGGGCATGTTGGTAGACATCGCGCAAGGCGACGCCTTCCTTCATGAAGCCCAACAGTTCGGTCTGGAGAGAGAGCAAGAAGTCATACTGAGCTTCTTGTGCCTATGTGGAGATTGATGAGCATGCACGGATGGGACAGCGAATTCGCATCGCGCTCACTGGTGTAGGATCCACGATGAAAGTACGACCTAGTGTCGTACAATAACTCTTGTAACGCATGCCAACTGAAACGAGGAAGACACCTTTGTGAGCGATATGATCTGGAGAGGACTGTGCTGTGTTCCTGAGATCGTAACCATTCTTCGTTGACTGGGATTGTATAATAGGCGGATAGCAAAAGTCCACAGACGGCCAGTCAATCTGTAAAAGGCAAGTAACCGCAGCTTGGTAAGTTGATGGGAAATGATGCGCCGACTGACTCACCTGCTTGGCACCTTTCGCCTTATCCCACACCTTCATGTCGGGACCCTTGTCGTCTGCACCCAAACGGTTCTCAATCTGAGCGGCGAAGCTTTCATGGGTGATTTTGGTCTCCCTATCCAGGATGCCTTCCAGTTTGACAGCGATGTGGTGTTTTAGCAGCGTCGAGGTGAGCATACCAGCAACCTCGGTCGCTTTCTGGGAGACTATGAGCATACACAAAGCGAAGAATTGTTAGTAGTCATACCAACTCCTCTTCGTCTTTCTGAGCCATGAACGTAGCGATCGCGGGGGAAATCTCAACCAATTCTGGCTTGCTCGGAGCCTCGCCCAGGCGTTTCTCCCATTCACCAACCAACTTCCCCGTATGTACCTCCTTTGGTAGGGAGCCAACACGCGCAAGGGACGTGTAAAGCTCTAGGAATTTCGGCAGAGCATCGGTGGGCGGGTCTTTAGGTTTGGCCTGAGCGAGAATTTCTATTGGAACCACGCTGCCTTGATTTTGGATTTGTGTGAGGATCTTGGCTGAAGGAGAATCAACATTTGTTGGGAATACTGGCAGGGTTTTCCAGACCTTTGGAAGCTGAGCACAAGATAGACACTTTGTCTTTGAGGAATAGGATAAGAGTCGAAGGGAATTCGTAACCTAGCAGCCATTGCTGCGAGTCATATGGCTCAGCGCAAAGGGCGTGCAATGTATGGACTCGTGAACGCACCTGCAAGCACGTTCCTTTGTACGTTGGGACATCTTCAGATGCTGGATCCCCCGCAACGATCAAGAGGGCATCCACGTCGGCAATGGTGGCATAGTCATTATCTTGATTTGCGCTCTGAAATTTTGAAGCATTTAAGTTTGGCCCGTGTCTAATATGAGGGTATGGAGCGTACATTCCACCCTTCGTATATTCGCTTCAGACGAGAGTTGAAGTTTGCTTTATTGAGTTCGACCTGCATCGCTGCCGTCGTCGCGTAAGATCGAAGTTGGGACCAAGGCGCGTCGCGAGCAAAGGACTCACTCGTTCTGGCGAGTCAGGGCCTGGATATGGATACCCACGGTCAGCGATGTGTTCTCACGGTCAAAACGTATTTGTTTGGACGTCGGTGCCTGAAGTTTTTCGAGCTGAGCTCTAAACAGCTGTGAGCCAAATTGGGTGCTTGTGCTTATTGGGACTTGTTGCCACTCTACTCGACGTCCGTCCCGGTGTTGGAGGCGGCCTTCGCGTTCAGTTTTACAAATTCCCCCCAAACATCTATCCAAAACGCCTCCCGGATCAGCGGGCGTTGTACGGCGCTCGGTGACCCCATCCAGGTCGTCCAACATGGACAATCCGCCGGCGAACACGAATATTCATACCATAGTCAGGGCTCAGATCGTATTTTTGTTGTCTACCTTGACGGAGGAGAATTTCGAAAGGAATCAAACTGAAATTCGCTCTGTGAGTCGAATCCATTCTTTTCCTGGGATGGTGACTCATTCGCTGTAGCTGTCCGAGCAACATGGGCTGGAGACGTATTTGCACTTCATTCGGCGGCTTATTGTCCATTCTCAACAACGCCTGGTATCTGGGATGGCACCCGCGTCCTACGATGCTTCATCCACCCTTACGTTTCGCTTACTCGTCCAAGAAACCCAGCGTGTTGCCCATGACCCTGCCCTTGCCGACCGATTTCGTGAAGGAGTAGACAGAGGTGAAGGGGACCTTTTTCGCCACTTCGATTTGGGACGATTCACCGAACGCATTGGCCTGCGACCTTTGGAAAAGTTGATTTTGGCTGCCTCTTTCCTTTCCCCATCCACCCGACGAGACCTTGCGGCGCAAGCAACTTCCATCGTGCGCCATGAGTTCGACAACGCCATTTTATCCCTTTGCCACAATCCGTCCTTCGACCATGTCGACCTGTCGCCAGTGCAAGCCTCGAAACTCGTGAATAAGCTACTATCCGATCTGCCTCCCGACTCGCCAGTTTTGGATTCGCAGCAGCGTCAGGCTCTCATTGTCGCACTTCAAAGCAAGTTTGGCCAAGAACCCGCATTTACTATGTTACATCGTGTGCTCCCCACAATATGGTAAATATTCGCCTTTTAATGCACTTGACCGTAATTTAACATATTGTAGTCTCTCCGCGGGCACCACTTTGGTGCAATTTCTCACTGAACTTGGACAAGATGCATCCAGCGACACGGACATTATGCACGCTGCACTCCAGCGATTTGGAATTTCCGAGACCAACCCTCCACGTGATGCGCAGGTCGTCGAAATCATTTCTTCTCTCGCTAGGCAAGCAGCGGAAGGGTCGCCGGTGTGTGACATGGCAGTACTGGTGAGAGTGCTAAGCAGCCTGGTGAGTAATAACTCGTCTATCTAGTGGTGGGCCGAGCCTCACACGACATAGAATGCTACTCTGAATTGGGCGAGCGTCATTAAATCCTTTGACTGGCCTGATCGACATGGCGTTGACACTGCAACCCTCAAGCTTCTCATAGCGGTCCTCCTCAGTGTCCCACGGGATGCTGAACCACACGCTGTCACTGGGTTTTGGGAACCTTGGTCCAATCAACTTTACCATCTTCGCCTCCTTGATGCTCTTCTGTCCCTCCCTCCTGATACTTTCAACTTCGTTCAGCTACCTGGCCGCCGCATCGTAACTGTCGATGATGTTTCTATCGCAAGCCCCACCATCAAAGCACTGGCTGCCAATGTCCAGGGTCATACATGGAATTCTCTGGATCTATTTGAAGTTCTTGTTAGGATGGCGGACTCCGACTCAGCGGAAGTCCAGGCTTGTGTAAGGGATATGTTGGACAAGGCCATTAAAATCAGCGCGGAGATCGTCCACATGGGTCTCTTCCAAGTTCCTGTGAGTCTTTTTTGTGTTTGTTTCGCGCCGTCGTTTGAACAATGCGCAGTCCCAAAATTGGAATGAGATTCGTCGCGAGTACTGCCGCAAGCTTCTGTCCATGTTCCTTGCTGGACATCCTAACCACCAGCTGGTTTTCATGCGAATGTGGCAGATTGAACCAACCTATCTCACTGATGCATTCCGCGACTTCTATGACGAAAATCCGCTTAACATTTCTCGGATCCTCGATGTTGCTCAAGACCTAAAGGTAAATCAAGTTCATAATCTTTTTCATACACGTCCTTATTCAAGCTATTTCAGATTCTCGAAGCACTTCTTGAAGTTCGTCCTTTCACATTCGCCCTGGATGTTGCGGCTTTGGCGTCAAGACGAGAGTACCTCAACCTGGACAAATGGCTTGCGGATAATGCTGCTAATCACGGGAGTGAATTCTTACACTCCGTCATCGTATTTCTCGACCAAAAGATGGAGAGTGAAAAGGCGGCCAGAATTTCCGTACCCCCCATTGAAAACCGCACCATGGCACTTAGCCCTACAACCATTACCATCATTTTACGCATGCTACGCAATAAGTGAGGGTTTCCCTTCTGCACGCTACTGGTCTTACACTGACGATGGTTCCAGTACCCCTTCCATGACTGACGAAGACTCAAAATACTGCCTTGAAGTCCGAAACGCCTGTCTTCAAATTCACCCACGCTTAATGGATCTTACTCCCGGCTCAGAGGTCGAGCCAGGTTTCACCGTTGTAAATTATTCCCCCGAGATCGAGGCCGAGGTAGATGCCATCTACAAGCAAATGTACGATGAAAACACTACCATCGATGAGGTTATTGTCCGCCTCCAACAACACAAGGACTCTACCAACCCCCGCGATCACGAAGTCTTTTCTTGCATGCTCCATTTCCTTTTCGACGAATACAAGTTCTTCCAGTCCTACTATCCGGCACGCGAACTCTCCATGACTGGTTACCTATTCGGATCCTTGATACAGCATCAACTGATTGACTACATTCCACTCGGGATCGCTATTCGATACATCCTCGATGCTCTACAATGCCCACCAGAAACCAATCTTTTCAAGTTTGGTATCCAGGCCCTGTCACAGTTCGAGTCCCGCCTTTCGGAATGGCAGCCGCTCTGCGAAGCTTTACTCAAAATCCCTCAACTTGCTGAGGCTCGACCTGATCTCATCCTCAGTATCCAGCACGCCCTATCCACCGCCCAAGATGTCAATGGCCAAGGTGATCCCAGTCAACTGCCCGGACCCCTTGGAAACGAACTTCCTTCCGCCTTCACCTCCATCCACCCCGACGACATAGAGGGAGCAATAGAATCACCTCCCGAAGAACTCTCCGACCGTATACTCTTCATAATCAACAATTTGGCTCCAAACAATTTCGATGCCAAGCTCACTGAAATGAAGGCGCAATTTGAGGACGCTTATGCGCGCTGGTTTGCCAACTACTTGGTGGACCAGCGTGTGAGCGTTGAAGCCAATAACCATCAACTCTACCTCCGCTTTTTGGACGCACTCGATCGACAAAAATTGATGAAGTTCATCCTCCAAGAGACTCTCGTCAAATCCGCCTCCCTCCTCAACTCAGAAATGTCGATGCAAGCGGGTAGTCCAGAGCGCACAATGCTCAAGAACGTTGGAAAGTGGTTGGGCGAGATTACACTAGCTAGAGACCGGCCCATCAAGCACAAGAATCTATCCTTCAAAGACTTGCTCGTTGAAGGTTACGACAGCGGACGGCTTGTTGTTGCTATTCCCTTCGTCTGCCAGACGATGGTGCCTTGTCAGAAGTCGAAGGTCTTCAAGCCACCTAACCCTTGGCTCATAGGTGTTTTGGGTCTTCTGGCTGAGCTTTATCAGTATGCAGATATGAAGCTCAATCTCAAGTTCGAAATTGAGGTATTGTGTCAGGCCTTGAATGTCACCCTGGACTCTGTTGAGCCTACACATATAATTCGTAACCGCCCTCTCGGGGATTCGTTAGCTGGCCCCCCTCTGCCCGAATACGTTCCTGACATAGACTCTCTCCCGATTGGTGGTTATCATCCTTCATCTCAACTCGTTGGCGATCCCCAGGTTCTGGCCTTGGGCCCGTCAAGTCCCGGCGAATCTCATCGAGCGATGGGGGCTCACATCGAAGCGATCCTCGCCAATCTTCTCCACCAAGTCTTCGTCAACCCACAACTCGCTCCCCTTCACACAAATCCTACCTTTAAGCGTGCTGTACAAATGGCTGTTGATCGGGCTGTCAGAGAGGTAAGTGTGATCGTTTTCCATAACGTTCGCTATCCTGAACATTGTTTCAGATTATCTTACCCGTCGTTGAACGATCTGTGACCATCGCGGGAATCTCTACGAGAGAATTGGTCACCAAGGACTTTGCGACGGAGCCCAATGAAGAACGCTTCCGCAAGGCTGGTCATTTAATGGCTCAAAGTCTTGCGGGTAGCCTAGCTTTGGTGACATGCAAAGAACCTCTGAAGAGCAACCTTGCTACACACCTTCGTCAATACCTTGCTGAGCACGGCTTTGGCGAGGTACGTTTCCCCTTTATATGTGAAGAGAAAACTACTAATGATTTTGTCGTAGCTTACCGAGCCCGCCCTCATGCTGCTTGTAGCAGACAATCTTGACATGGCTTGTAGCGCCATCGAGAAGTCCGCCATGGATCAAGCTATTACCGATGCGGACGAGAATTTTGCGAGCTCATACGAAATACGACGTCGTCATCGGGAGGTGAGCCGTTTTGCATTGTATCCTATCTCCGGCCTCACAATTCTGTATGGCCGACAGTTACGCAGCGGCCAACCTTTCTGGGATCCAGCCGCCCCTCAGACCAATTACACCATTAATTTGCCTGAATCCCTTCGGGTGAAACCTGCTGGCTTGCAACCCCATCAGATTGGTGTATATGAGGACTTCGGTGTGTACAATCTGCCTTTATCTCATGCCTCAGCTAACCACGCTCCAGCGACTGACCCTAAACAACGTATCGCTAGTCGACCCAGTTCCACAAGGTCTTTCTCCCGTAATGAACACCTGCCCCCTCCGATTGCTTATGCAACATCACCTGCTCCTGAAGCACAAGTAACTCGTCCTAATCATCACGAGATCATGGAGAGATTTGCTGTACGTATCGTTTTCTGCCTGTTACCGCCAGCAGTTGCTTACCTTGTCATCAGGCCCTTATCAAAGACTTGGAGGCTCTTATGCTTCAACTACCTCAGCAGTCTTTGGCCGTGCTTCCCCCGAATCATGATGTACGACATTTCGTCCGGCAAGTCTTGTTTTTGGCTACCGAGGCCACTGATAGGACGAAAACCCCCCTGCAAATGTCCCAGAAGATTGTTCAGTTCCTCTACAAGACACAGTCGCAGTTGGGTCGTGAAGTCTATGTCGTTCTCCTTGAACAGTTGTGTAAGACATTTGAAGACGTTTCCAAGGAAGCCCTGACCTGGCTGGTCTATGCAGAGGACGAGGTAGGTGGCCTGTAACCTCTCAAGTGAAGCAAGTCAGCTCACGTACCTACAGCGGAAATTCGATATCCCGGTCACCGTGACTCTGCTTCGAAGTGGCCTTGTTGATATCACACTCCAAGATCAGCAGCTTGCGAAGTTCCTTTATACCGATCCTCGACCTTCGCTGCTGACGTTCGCGGCTGGCCTCATCCGCGAGTGCCTCTCCGCTGACCCTCCTGTCGCCACCCAGGCTCAATTAGGATTTTCGCTAGAAATTTTGAGCCAGCTCTCTCAAGCTGGAAAGGGGAATGATGAGTGAGTGCCCTCTTCTCTTCAATATATCCATGGTGGCTTAACACCTCTGCAGTGTAACTAGGTTGCTGTCTGAATTGGGTCGGGTTCGTAGGCCTCCAAGCCTGCCTACTGAAAATCAATTTGCTCGCAACCTCGGCAAGCCTGACGTCGACCATTCCAGAGAGAAGCTACTTGTCTGGTTCCAGCAATGGATCAGCATCTTCCAGCGCTACTCAAACCCGGAGAAGAACTTTGTGCCCTTCATCAACGCCCTCACGAAGCAGGGTATCCTAAAAGTGGAGGATATGTCTTCCTTTTTCTTCCGGGTATGCACCGAAGCCAGTGTTACCCATTACATCAAATGTGTCTCCGCTGGTGATTATGAGTATGCCTTCCAAGCTCTGGATGCGATGTCAAGACTCATTGTCTACATCATCAAATACCACGGGGATGCGTCCGGGGTGAACAATGACCAAGCGAAGGTTCATTATCTCACGAAGATTTTGTCAATCTTTGTCCTCGTGCTTGCCAACGTTCATGAAGACCAAGGACCATCTTTCCAACAAAAACCTTTCTTCCGTTTCTTCTCCAGCCTGATCAATGATCTCCACGCTATCGAGTCTAGTCTCGGGTCCGCATACTTCCAACTCTTAATTGCCATTAGGTATTTATTCGCCTCCTGCAAGTCTTCTAGTCTGCTAACTCCCTGTTTTAGTGATACCTTCAGCTCTCTGCAACCTACTTATTTCCCCGGATTCGCTTTCTCGTGGATGTGCCTCATCTCACATCGTCTTTTCATGCCTAAACTATTGCTTTCCGAGAACCGAGAGGTAAGGCCCCATCTGTGAATTACGCCCGACCAAACTAAATTATTGCTTAGCAGGGATGGTCGGCTTTCCACAAGCTTTTGTTGTCACTCTTCAAGTTTCTGTCGCCCTTCTTAAAGGACGCGGACCTCAGAACTGCCTCACGCGACTTATACCGTGGGACGCTACGCCTCCTCCTCGTTCTCCTCCACGACTTCCCCGAATTCCTTAGTGAATATTATTTCACCCTGTGCGATGCGATACCCCCACGTTGCATACAACTTCGGAACATCATTCTCAGTGCATTCCCGAGTGATGTCGTCCTTCCCGATCCACACCTCCGCAATGTTAAGTTCGAGGCCATTCCTGAGATGGGACCGATCCCGCCCATCCTTTCCGACTTCACTTCTGGTCTCAAAAGCGGCGACCTCCGAGTCAACCTCGATCAGTATCTCCTAAACCGAGGCAATCCAGCATTCCTCCCCTCCCTCAAGGATCGCCTTCGGTTGCCAGGAGCAGTTGACGCTTCATCTGAGACCTACAATCTCTCGTTGATCAACTCGTTGGTCATGTATATCTGTGTCTCCTCGGTTGCACAAGCCAAAGCCAGGAGTGGATCACCTCTATTTACCCCCACGGACCCTGGTGTGGTCGCTCTCCAATATCTCGCCAACAACCTTGACATCGAAGGTCAACACCACCTCCTCAGTTCCTTCGTCCTCCACCTCCGTTACCCGAATGCACATACCCATTGGTTCAGTTCACTTCTCCTCCACCTCTTCTTGGAGGCAAAGGACGATCGTTTCCGGGAAGTCGTGACCAAGGTACTTTTAGAGCGTTTCATCGCCCTTCGACCTCATCCTTGGGGAGCTCTGGTCACCTTCATTGAGCTACTTCGTAACCCCAAGTACGACTTCTGGAGCAAGGACTTCATTCGCATTGCCCCCGAGGTTTCTCTTCTTCTCGAGAGTGTATGTCCATTCCTCTATCGCTATTCTGAAGTCCCTTTAACGCATTTCTGTTCGCAGGTCTACACATCGCTTTTCCAATCCTAGAACGATGTGTTGCTAGTATCCTTGCTATCTGTTGCTCATATCTCCTGTTTTTATCTGGGTTTCTCCTCCTTATAATCACACTTGTATTGTATTATCACGCTTTCCCTCATTTTCCTGCTATCAACGCAATGGTGTAAAAAGTCAATTCTTCAACCCAATCACAATTCAGTCAGTTCGATTGTAAACAGGATTTTAGGATGTAATCAAAGATAGTGACGTCCCCTCCAGAAGTAGATAAATAGAGCCAAGTACATTCGAACAACGATGCCCAACAACAAATGAGTAGGAGAACATGAAAGTTGCAAATGAAGTCTACCTCATACAGTTTTGGAAGCCACATTTATGAAGTCTTTGCGCGAGGATCGGGCTGCACCTCATCGTCGTTCAAGACAGACTCTCGCCACAAGAAGATGGCGGTCATCGACGCGCCGGGTCCAAACAACGGGATGGCAAATGCATGCCAGATTGCAAACGTCAAGACCTCGGCAGCGTCGCGTGCAAACCAGAGTGTGCCCAAGATCGACGAGCCGAACGCAAAGACAAGGTCCCACTTAAGGAAGTCCTCAGTCTTGGAAGTCAAACTTGCTGCAAGGGGTAGAGGGGATGTTGATGGGAAGAAGGCAAGTAATGCGGGGACGTCGAAGAGTTTCGGGCCTACGATTGCGAGGTGCATTGAGGAGGCGGCAATGAAGGATCCGATGTAGAGGGTCCGAATTGTCTTGTATCCTGACTGCGAGTGACGATGGGAAGGACGGAATAATTTGTGGCCCATGAATGCGGCGGATGCGAACATCGGGAATATCTGCCATAGCGCCGTCACTGTTGGGTCTCGGAGAACCATTAGACCGACTGAGGGGATAATCGTTCCAACAAACGTTGCAAAGACGATGGCTTCCGCGTCGGCTTGCGTGACATGAACAGTTGGGTGGGAAACGAGATTCGCTGAGCCGCGCCAGATGAAGATGGGCCAATATAATGTCATGGTTAGACCAATGGTGATTGATTGACCGAGTAGTCCGACAATCATGGGGAATGCGAGGAGAAGCGGTCGGCTTTGACGTTGCGCCTCAATCAAGGGGAAAGCCATTAGGCCTCCAGCCGTACCCATGAAGTACATTAAGACTGGTGACACCTTTGGTTCAAGGATGGCATGGAAGAAGGCGACCAGGTTGCATAGGAAGCCATCTAGGCCATGAAGGCCGGAGACATGATGGAGGTAGGGCGAGTCCGACGCTGAGCAAGCCTTCGCTAGGTCGTCCCCCAGACCTGAGCTAAGAAAGCTCCCCGAAAGATAACGGACGCCAAGTGCTGTTAGCACGGGGAATATGATGCCAGGCAACACATAACCTGTTGTAAGGGTGAGTAGCCTGACTAGTAGCAGAAGGCATAGATTTCTTTACCGTTTATAAAGCCCTGTTTCGTGCTCATGGGTAGAGTGTGGTGGTTGGGAAGAGAGAAGTGTAGACGCGCATCATGACCAAAGGCATGAACTACATTCGCGAACTATTCGCTTCCGATCGGGCTCCACGTGTTCCTCAGGAGCGCCCTATCTATTTGGCAAGCTATAGAGCTCGGCTGTGAGTGTGGGTTCACCAGCACTGGCACTGCCCAGCATCTCTCTCTCCGCTCGAGCATGACCGGGACCTCCGAAATAACTTCTTGCCTTCAACCTCTACCATGAGTGTCTACCAGGCCTACACTGACTATGAAGAAGCACCGGCACATCCAGGAGACGGCTGGACGCGTTTCGTCTGTCTTTCTGACACCCATAGTCGCGTCTTCACCCAAATTCCATCGGGCGATGTATTAATACACGCTGGTGATTTGAGTAGTTGGGGGTACACTGCTCACCTTGAAGAGACCATTGATTGGCTCAAGACGTTGGATCATCCCATAAAACTGTGCGTTTGCCAAACGTCTTCGCTAATTCACCACTTTATGACCTCCCCCAGAATAGTTGCAGGTAATCATGATGTATGTGACGTTCATCGTGGCTTTTTACAGCCAACGCTGACTTGATACGAAGTTGTGCTTAGATGAGGAACTCTTTAAGCGTTATGGAAATCCTCTGCAGGGACATGTGCGTGCAGAGCCCGTTCTTCGAATGACATTACTAACCCACCAAGTATATAGGATCCTCGGGATAAACTTGAAGTAGCTCGGGAAGTGGTTTTGGGTGATGAAGCAAAGGCCGCGGGGATACGCTACCTCGAGCATGAAGCATGCACAATCACCACTCCCTCTGGCATATCCTGGAAGGTGTATGGTTCACCAGCGGCACCGGAGTATTCCAGCGGCGCATTTCAGTATCGAACTGACGACCAAGCCGATGGTGAGTGCTTTGCTCCACGACTTATGATGTGGCATTCCTGACTTGCACACGTAGCCATCTACGCGCGGATACCAGAAGAAACACAGATTCTCATCACACATACGCCGCCGCATGGGGTACTAGACCTGACAAGGAAGTCTATGCGGGCGGGGTGTCACTGTCTGAGTCATCGGTTGACTGAGTTGACTGCTTGCAGGCTCCATGTCTTCGGACATATCCATGAAGCCCACGGTGTACAGCACATACCAGCTTCTAGCCAAGCTGTAGAACGAGTTGCCGTGAACGCCGCTATGGCACATCTAGGTTCACGAAGCAAGCCTACCATCATCGATCTAAAATCCTGATAAAGGCTCTTATACCATCCTCCCGACCATTTGTTCGCCGTACTTCATTGTCAATCATCGCTACTCCCCAGAACAGCGAGATCTTTTATAATAAATACAGCTTCCTCCACGCGCATCTGGAGGATCATGAGTTTTTGCCTTTTTGTTTCCCACTCTTTCAAGGTCTCTTGTTCCATGGGTGTGAGGAGATTCATATCAGCGGCCACGTCGCTGCGTTGTGTTTTGTCTAGCACGGCCTTAACGCTAGAATCCTCTTGTTCGGCTTGCCTGCGCACCCCGATATTGTATAGCGTTTTGTAGAGGTGGCCGAGAATCACCGAGTAGGCTTTTTGAAGGTCGACGTACCTAGGAACCAGGATCGGTGAGCGACTTCAAGAAGAAATTAGAGATCGCTCATACCATAGGTAGAACGTTCTGGTGGGGTTGTGATCTGCACTTTTGGCAACCTCTTGCGTGCTGATCAAGTAATCTGCAGCGAGGGCAGACAATAGAGGCCGTACGTCTTTGTTTGGCATCATCACAACTTTCGATATCTAAGAACCATCAGAGGGCTAGAGCATGAAGGAGATTTAGTCCACATGCCTGCTTCTCATCCATTTTGCCTGTTTCAAGCAGTAGTCGGATGATGCGAACGCCCTGGTCACCGTGCTTCTCTCGTGCGACGGCTTCGAGCACGCGTTTTCGTAGTCGGTGGGCTACTAACTCGAAGTCTATCTGTACTTTTGACGAGGCAAAGGACAGGAACGCCGCGGCTCTACCGGCAGGCGTGGGGTTGTCGGCGGACGAGAGTATTCCCAGATAATCTTTGAGGCAGTTGACAATACTTGACTTATGGGATCGCACGAGGCCTGCGGCTATATTATCTTCATCAGAGATATTTTGTGCAATGTTGGCGATCGAGACGGGTTCTGACGCGAAGTATGAGAGGGTAGAGTCTAAGGAGATAAGGGAATGGACATACCGGTTCGTGGGTCTTCCAGACGGCTCTGTTTGGAAGAAGACGCGCGAAGGACGGCACGCACGACGGTGGCAGCTCCATCATTGTAACGTTCTCGAGCGGCTTGTTCTATCAACTATGAGTAAAGGAATTAGTCACTGCGCTGGTGGGATTGAAGTGGACGTACGTGGTTGCGGATATGGATGCTGAATCGTTTGTGGTTAACACGAAAAAAGACTTTGTCCTGGTCGAAGCTTTAGTGTCTTTAAGACAGGAAGGAACGAGGCCCAAAAACTCACATCCACACGCTCCTCTTCTTGTGGCTTGATTAAAATCAGCCAACCTCATTGCCAATGGGGTAGATGAAGCGCACCTTGGATTTATGACCGTTTTGCTCGACAGCAGTGAGCTTCTAAAACGACTAATAAATTTCTTCAGGCTCATCTTTGCGCTGGGGGATTATGCACTAACCAGACCAATCTTCTCAATCTCAGCGTCTTCCCTCTGAATTCGCGCTTTAGCCGTTTCGCTAGCTTGGCGCAAATCCTTAGCAGTGGGGAAGTTGACAATTTTGGCCTTTTCCTCATTCTGATACTGTATGAGTCGGTCGCGAGGAGACATGTGTGAGAGTTCTGTTGTTGGTCGAAGATAGGCAGCAGAAACGAGTTTGTGTAGAGTCTGGGTATATATGGTGGTCTCTAGTCGTGTGTCGGGCTCAACGATGCAGGAAATGGCATTGGCGTGAGAGCCTACCTTTAGTTAGACCATGCGATAGTGCACCTATTATTTCTGGCGGTCGCAACTTGCCATGATCGAGGACTAGCTGGATGACATCGGCTCCCTGAAATGGAGACATTGTAAGCAACGGCGCCCTAGAGGACGCGATTGGTGTGAAGCTCACAGAGGGACCATATAGCTCCTTAGCTTGCCACACAAACTTCCCGAAGCGTAGTCTCATCAAGCATTCATCGGTGTTGACTTCGAACACCTCTCCCTCGTCTTCAGTAGTCGCATGCCAAACGATATTATGTTGTATGAGAACCAAAAGTGCAGCCCGGGTAGTTCGTGGCTTCATTGACGCATATCGAACAAGTTGAGGAAATGTAAGGCGTCCTCGAGTCAGAAGTGTGGACAGGACATTCTATTTGAGCCCAACTCAGGTTTTGCCAGCAGAGGGAGAGGCTTTTCAAGACGCACAGAAGTTAGCGGACCAAAGTGAGTCTGAACTATTTGAGAGCATAGCCTAGCGGTGTGTACATCCGCCATACGTTGAATGCAATGGATAGTGTGTTGGAGGGAGTTGTTGGCGGAGGCCTTGAAGAAACTTTCCTAACGATAGGGGTAGTCAATATCACGTGCTGAAGCGGGACATGTTCTTTCACTCACAACTCACTCACGCACCTGGTAGATATGTACTTACCACCAATAGTAAGCTCCATCATTACCTCAAGCGCCGTTCTCTTCGCGTCCGTTTCACGGAATTCTAGTGTTTCTAGTTGGTGAATCCGTGGGTGACCATGGTAGCAGCCATGTCGTTCCACCTGTCTCGGCTGTTCCTCAGTGGACTATAACATAGGCCAGCTCGTCCTAGCTGTAGCACGAGTCTTAGCCTGGTCCCCCATGGTGGCTGATGACAAGGGTACCCAAATCTTCGCTCGGAGCACCTCCCGCCTCTCTGCATCCACGCGTACCTCCTCAACAGATACCCTTGTCTCCAAAGACCTCGAGAAGACTCTTCACCAGCCAGCAGACGAGCTGAGATCATCACACTCACACACCTCTGCTGATGCGGGACCAGGGCAGCATGATCATATCATAACGACTGGCCAAGACGTGTCCAATTACCTCGTTGATGTCCGTGACGATGGTGGTTCGGCCCTTACATTCCGGGCTTTTGCTCTTGGAACAGTCTTTGCTGGACTGGGTGCGACGCTGTGCCAGGTCATTTTCTGAGCCCTCATGGAGCTCGCGTTCTAATGTCCCTTTCCCCAGATATACCATTATAAGCCAGTTCAGATGGGTGTTTCGGTGACATTCCTACAACTGATTATATATACCACGGGAAGATTATGGGATATAGTCTGTCCTAAACCCTCCTGGGTCGATAGAACGCGGTTTGCGTTCTTGAGTCCCGTCTTTTCCTTCCTGAACCCAAGTGGGAAATTCTCTTTGAAAGAGGTGCATCGTCATATGTCAGAATTGTTTCTGGACTTCTAACTAATTAAATAGCATGCGGTCGCATCCCTCATCGCCTCTACAGCCGCTAGCAATAGCAATGCGATATCCAACTTTGCCGTTCAGCGGGCAAGCCAGCTCCTTTTGTTCTTTGGTCGTTTCTAACCTTCTGTATCCATAGTTATATTACAACACGCGAACGGACAGTTTTACCGTCATTATGACCACATTTTCAGCAGGTGTATTTGGGTAAGTCTCAAGCTCCGTCAACTTTATCCTCGTTGACAATGGTCAAGTTATGGGCTTGTCGGCTTGCTTCGTCCGTTCACAGTATACCCAAGTGACATGGTCTATTGGCATGTGCGTCCTCATCATACCTACCCTCGAATCGCACTTACATGCTCCGCGTTCTTCAGAACCTCCACACAATCTCCATTTTCCAAAGTGAGATCTATTCCATGACGTCCGTGGCTGTCGTGTATAACAAGTCTTTCAATTAGCCCTACACTTTCACGGCTCCGAAAACCGTAAGCGGCTGAAGATGTTCTGGCTGTCCTTCATGTCTATGTTCTTCTACGAGATCGTACCTGCTTATATGTTCCCAACGCTAAACGGTGTCAGTGCCTTTTGTCTCGCCTCACAGCGCGCGTCAAGCAGCGTGAAGAATTTTATCACAAATTTGTTCGGCGGTGCAAATGCCAACGAAGGCTTGGGACTGCTCAGTTTGAGCTTCGATTGGCAATACATAGGCTCCAAGTACGCGCTCCTCGCTCCTTCAAGTCTGGCCATACTTAACGCTGTCTAGCCCACTGTACCTTCCTCTGGTTCAGCAAGGTGTGTAAATTTGTCCTCGTTTCGAATCGAGTTCCTGAGATCGTTAGCGAACTCCTGGATCGGGTATGCCTTTTGCTACATTGCTGTTATGGCGATATATTACTCCAATACCTGGAACGTAAGTCTCAAGAGGTTCTAAGCAATGATTGAGTTGCCTAAACCTACCATCTTTATGAAGTCGAAGTCATTCCCTATGCTTTCTTCCTCAATTTTTGCTTCCAATGGGACAATATACAATCAAACAGCTGTTTTTGGCCCAACGTTCTCTTTGAATAGTACTGCGCTCTCCGAAATTGGTTTGCCTGCGCTCACTGGGTCCAATGCTTGGCACAGTCTGACCGCAAATTTATCGGTGCGTCTTTGACATATTGAACCGTTTCCAATGGTTCATAACGTGCCTACAGATTGGCGGACTTATTGCTCACTGTATTCTGTTCTGGGGTCCGAGTATCCGCGAGACTTGGAAGAATGGTGATTCGTACAAGCAAGACAGACACTACATTGTAAGTTCCCTATTCACGCCAATCCCCAAGTCTTTACCTTTACACGCAAACAGGCCATGCAGCGGTACAAAGAGGCTCCCTGGTGGTGGTACATCGCTCTGTTGACTACTTCCTTTGTAGCCGGTACGTCGCAATCAGGTTTACCCTCCACCTACCTCATCCCTCCGTTTAGGCCTCGCTGTTGTTATTCGAGGTCAGACTACCGTGACTTGGTGGGCCTACATTGTTGCACTCCTGCTAGGCGCCATGATTACCGTAAGCTAAGGTTCATCTATTTTCTTACCTCTTGTTCTCAGCGGTTCGCTTTTGCAGCCTTTCTCAATTATGCTCACCGCCCGTCTCGGCCATGGTGTATATACTTCCCAGTTGATGAAGATGGTCGCTGGGATCCTATCGCCTGGGAAGCCAGTTGCGAATCTCTACGTCCGCAAATAAGTTCATCGCCTTCTCCAGCAACTGATATGTTTCTAGTTCTCTATGTGGAGTCACGAAGTTGTTATGACGGCGATGCATTTATCCTCTGATCTCAAGATGGGACAGTACTTGAAGGTGCCGCCCAGAGTCATGTTTGTCGCCCAGTTGTGGGGTACCTGCGTCGGTGACTGTTCAGACTTCTTTCAATGGAGGATCATTACTGAATATTCCACCATAGGCTCTGTTGTTAGTTATGGTGTGTTCCATTCCGGACTTGGATTCCTATTCCTAATGCTTGAGAAAAGTTGTAATGTCGTCCATTGTGGACTCACAGCGAGAAGTTCTCCTGAAACCAAATGGCTCTAATGTCTGGAGTGGACAATCTCTTCAGATGACCAACAGCGCAGCGGTCACGTATGTACTCTATCTCTGGCTCTCCAGCGCGGCTGACAACCGATTGAACGCTTGGTCCTTCCAGCTGGTCATTGGCAAGGGAGCTCTATGGCTTCAGTAGTCGGTACTGGATAGTCCCATGGAGCTTGTTGATTGGTATGATACCAACGTCGCTTCAGTGGCTTATATGGAAGGTATGCACTAGTTCTTCGAAGCTCCCCAAAGCTGTCTTACTCAAGGACTATAGAAATATCCCAAGCTTGGGCCCCTCCAAGTGGACAACATAGTTCTCCCAGTGATCTACATGGTCTGTATTCTCTGGAACGTTTGAAATTTCTCTCCTCATCCAAATATGCTCAGTACTCGGCCCTGCTTACCGTTGGTGTTACGTCGGCCATCACCTCGAGTATCATTGTAGGTCTAGTTTCACAGCTTTGGCTTCGAAAATACCACCCACGGTGGTATACGAAGTACAACTATCTACTGGGAGGGGGTAGGTTGAATTTCCTCGTCCCTCTATGGTTAAGTTTTCATGAAACTTCCTAGCCCTCAATGGTGGTGCCCAGGTCATGGTTTTCATTTTATCATTTGCGGTATTTGGTGCTTCTGGCTCAGAGCGGCCATTCCCACATGTGAGTCTGAAGACCAAATACCGTAGAATCACTTGTTAACCCGGTCCATCTAGTGGGCAGGTAATCCTGCCAAAGGGCATGTTGATCATTGCAATGGCAACGATGCCCTCTCGAAGCACTCGAAGCATTACCATTCTCATAAGGCAAGATGATGTTGCATCGGTTTCATTTGTCTTGTATGATGCTTCTTTTATCGTTTCGACTCTGTACATTTTGCTGCGAAATACTGGAATTGCTGTTTTCTGTTCGTCACGTACCCTTACCGTAGACAAGACCATCCCTCCTTCCCGATCTCTAGGAGACACGACCCTATAAATAGGGACGCTGCACTGGCTAAAAATAGGTCATCCTTAACTTGCACTGATCATAACCCAACCATGTCTTCATCTAAGCTTCACATCACACATTTCAATGATGTTTATCGCGTCAAACCCCAAAAATTATCCTCAACTTCAAATGATACTATTGATGTCAACCAATTCGCCGCGATGCTAGACAGCGTTCGTCAAAGCTGGCCAGATGGCGCCGGGCTCACCCTGTTTTCTGGTGATCTATTCGCGCCGTCAGTTGAGAGCTCCGTTACTCGAGGAAGTCATATGGTCAGTATGCTTATATCAACTTGAGCTTCGCTGAGCATCCACCGCAGGTACCAGTGATCAACGAGCTTGCTCCTGATGTATCATTAGTTGGTAAGTTACTTCTTGAATGATCACTCCATTCTGTAAATCTCTGGCTTGGCGGTACAGGAAATCACGACTTCGATTTTGGTGAGGATTTCAAATCCTATATCATCGCACAGACGAATAGACTAACGATGGTATAATTTCTAGGTTATCACCATCTACGCCTTCTTGTCAAGGACACGAAATTTGTATGTCTTACACAAACCATCGCTTTCACTTCCCTAATACTAATCGCCCAAAAGCCATGGCTGCTCAGTAACATCATCGATAAAAAGACCAATCGGGTCCCCGAGGACCTTCACGAGTTCCAAGTCCTAGAACGATCTGGTCTTCGGATCGGAATTATTGGATTGGTGGAGAAGTAGGTCGGATCGTTTCACTCTTTCCTCATATCGTAGGCTTTCAGCTCACATCGTGCCTGAAAGAGAGTGGATCAGTACGGTGTCAACATGGCCTACCAATTTCAAATATAAGGATATGGCTGAGGTCGGTCGTGACCTTTCCGCGCGTTTACGTGACCCAGAGGGTGAATACAAGTGTGATATCATCGTGGCACTTACCCATGCAAGGTAAGCATTGACACCTAGTTCGTAGTAAAAGCGTGGGGCTTCCTTAACACAGTTTCATAGAATTCCGAATGTAAGTGCTTCGCATCCCTTTACTACCTCAAATCACAACCCTCATCTGGTGCAATAGGATATCAAACTCGCAAAAAGTCTTTCAGCCCTGTCTTCGGCGGGTCAAAAGGACTCACCTATTGAGAACATCCACGGTGTCGATTTGATTCTGGGCGGCCACGACCATCTCTACTATGTATCTCGCGGGGTGGATGGCTGGGAAGCCTACGATACAACACAGGACGTGTTGGGTGCTGAAGAAGACAAGGGCGATGTTTTGGTGGTGAAAAGTGGCACAGACTTTCGCGATCTTAGCGGCATAATTCTTGAACTGCAAGACACCCCACCAGGAAGCATTAGGCGAAAAATAATACAGCGGATTACGGGTCAGTCGTTGGTACCAGATGATCATTCCCCAGGCTGATGGCGGCTGGATGATAATAGGCATCCGACACGAAACCAAGCCTGGGTCAGAGAAATCAAAAAATATGGTTGCAATCGTGGACAAGATCCTATCCTCTGTGGGCTCAACCTTGAAAGCACCAGTGTGCAAGAGCGAAGTCATCCTTGATTTGAGGTCGCAATTCATACGAACTACGGAAGTGAGTTACGCGTGTAATCGGGTTGCTGGGCGTGCTGGGTTAACGCACCCACCAGTGTGCTTCATCAAACTGGTTTGCTGACGTCGTCCGACATGCTTATGACGATGCCCTGTGCCTTCAAGGCTGTGGTGGCTCGGATGGTGTCTTCATATGTGCTGGGACGTTACGAGGAGACTCTACGTACGGCCCTGGTAAGGTACTATCTCGCAGTCCCTTTGCCTGTGATCTGATTGGTTCTACGCAGGTATCATTACACTGGGCGACATTACTGAGATTCTTCCCTTTGAGGATCCGCTTGTCGTTCTAGAGCTTGATGGCCAGGCTATCTGGGACTCTCTCGAAGCGGCTTTGTCGACGTGGCCGGCACAGGAGGGACGTTTCCCAGTAGTTTCTGGCTTCCGAGTGTCTTGGGATTCGCGAAAGCCTCCAGGTCAACGGGTCCTCGGGGTTTGGTTGGTGAATGAGGTGGATGAGAGTGACCACGGTCATGCATCTCAACCGGGGAGTATACACGAACTCGCGGATGGAGAGCCTGTAGAGAGGACGAAGGACGGAAGACAGTACAAAGTCGTCACCCGACAGTATATGGCGGAAGGTCATGATGGATTCCTACCGCTTTTGGGGCACAGGTTCCTTGTTGACGACGAGTGTGGCCAGATGATGAGCACAATCGTCAGGAGATATTTGCTCGGTAAGCGATGTATTGTCAATAACGAAAGAGGTTCGTTCTTATAGCCGTACTAGGTTCACAATTCGTAAACAAGATGGCCCACACAAATGATGACTCTGCCTTCGCCCAGTTCGCCGCTTCCACACGAAATGCAATCAGCCATGAGCAAAAACGCCAAGAAGCGCATACTATTCGCAAGAAGAGGGGAATCGAGACACCCGCATTACTGAAGTGGAGGAAAGCTGCAAGTCTGGCCCTTCATTGGTCACGGTCAAAGAGCCATTACCGGACGCAGATGAATGTGACAATGAACGAACATATGAGCGGGATAGATCCCTTCGACGGGGAGATGGTGAGAAGGGGCGAGTGTCAGAAATGGGAATCGGAGGATGGTCAAAGAAAGGCAGACGACGCCCTCTTGATCATCAGACCGGAAGTCGATGGTCGCTTGAAGGATGAAGGCAGACAGCAGTGAAGGTCCAGCATGAGATTATGATGATGGGTATCTAACATGAAACCGAATCGAAAGAGGTCATGATTCTTGGATGACAGGACCCGGTGTTGTTGGTACCACGGCTTTAGGTGGTGTGTCACCGGTCAATGTTTTTGCGTAGTGAACGCAACTGCCGATCCCCGAGCCGATACCTGCGCCGCCCAATATGACTAGACAGCGGTATAATGGGCAAGTGTATCACACAGAAAACATGCAGGTAAACTCACGGTGAACGATTTTGGCCTGCTTCCAGAAGATGGCTGGTGTCAGTAAGACGAAGAGCAGCCCCCCAATTGTTGCGTGGTCCTCGGCCCTGATTATGGCTGTCTTTATGGAGGAAACAAGTAAGAAGGTGTATTGAAGTGATGTGACGTGAGGACGTACATTGTAAGCCCTTTGAAGCCGCCGCGTCCGTACGACGTCTTCATTTGAGTAGGCTGAACGGACGTATTCAAATGTACCGCCTGCCACGCAGCCTGAAGTACCACTGTGTTAAGATAGCCTTCAAGCAGTGTATCCAGATAGATGAGCTTACCAGCAGCGCCGCCGACCCATGTCGCTCGAAGCAACTTGTTGATGGAAAAGGCACCCCGTCCGCGTCTGGAGAGGACAAACGCGGTATACAAAGGCGGGGTCACTAAGGAGAAGATTCGGTAGCCAGAGGACATTGATTTTCGTACGAGGTATTCCGTGTCGGCGGCATGCATGGCTTCCATCGCGTCGGTGAAATGATGAAGCTAAATAGCAGCTGGTCTGTGCGCCGAGGTTAAGAGGGACCTGCCCTAAGGTCTCCTAACTTGGACAACGTGAGTGACGGCTATGTGACAAGTTCTTTCACCCTTCCCCCAATGTCCACCACCATGCTGGAAACATACGACGCGCCAATGCTAGACTATCAAAACGACGCAGACGTCGCTATGCATCCTTCGTCAGACCCATGGATGAATGAAGAACCCATGGAGGACGAAACTTTTACTGAAGACACCACCGTCGAGGTCGAGATGGAAGCATTTCAGGAGGAGGTTTTGGAGGAATACGAAATGACTGATGAAGCGGCGCCGTACTCATCAGAAGCTGTAGACATGCACGACGTGGAGGTCGAGGACGCCAACCTGACCCAGCTCTATGCTGCACCCATACCTTTGGAGTCATCAGCCATCGTGCCGGAATTCGAGCCCTCAGCCTCGTTACCCAGCGTCTCGCCGGAATTCCCTGTAGTTCCTCAATTCGAACTACCTATACCAGTCGCTGTCGATGAATCGACGTTTACATCCACTCCTCTCGCTACGGAATCACCCCTCGTCACCTCTGCTATACAAGTGTCACATTCTGACGAGGCGACTGATCCACTAGAAGACCAGGCCACGGCGCCTTCTGAACCAGTTGAAAATCTTCATCATCACATCGTCGAAGACTCTCTGGGTGATAACGTCGACCTGAATCTACCAGAGCCTGTTAGTGGTCATTCTGACGTTACTGAGGATGTCTCAGCTGCTGCATACCATGCGGAATCCGCAGCTCAACCCTTATCTGATTCCACCTTACGTCCCGAACTCGTTGCATCTGAAGATGCAGCCCATGATCCCATTGCGCTTGAAGTGCCCGAGGCTGCGGATATTTCTTTGGCGGATCCATCAGCAGCTACTACGAGCGTCTTGGAGAGAGAAGGCTCTGGGGATCCACATGAGATTTCTGAAGGGGTCTATATTGACCCTCCACCTCCTGTGCTTGTTTCGTTGTCGTCTCCAATCGTAGCTGAGGTGTTTTTGTTCAATCACCCGTCTTCACGATCCGGGACTCCATCATCTCCGACCGGAGAGCCTGCATCGCCTTCGTCTCCTGTCCTTCTGCAGCACCATCCGACGCTATACTACGAGCCTATTGCTACAGTCTTCGAAGCTCTTCGACAGGAACAACTCGTAGCTACTCTTGGAGAAGGGGAACTTGCTTTGGACGCATATGATCTCCAATTATCCATATCCGAGGTCTGTTCATTGAAGCCTCGCCATACATTCTAAGACTGACTTAAACCCTTCAGGACAACTACCATTCACGAGAGGTTACCTTACATGATCTGAATGCCATCCACGACGGTTCTGATCTTTCAGGACCTCTTCGCTTGAGGTTATATACTATCCTTCCCAGATTCATCACCCGTTATCATCAACTTCAAGACCAAGTTTCCCGTCTTCACTTATCTCGTGAATCCGGAGACAGCTCTGAAGCCCTTACGGTCACAGTCAAAGGTAGTACAGGCATTCTCGCTTCCCATATCTCCATTGATTTTTGTGTTAGAATCACTACAACCTTCAGACCTCGTTCAAGGGGAATCTCCTGATCAACTTCCCGTAGATTATCAGCCTGAAGTTCGCGAGGATGAGCCTGAACATGACGATCACCCGGAGGAGCCAAGCCACAACGAATCATCATCCCACGCTGAAAGCATCAATGCAATTGGTGAGCCTCAGACTGACCACAACAATGATGAAGACGACGCCCCGGAAGACGTTGCGTATCCAGAGCTCCCCGATGATGACGATGAGAATAACGAGCAACCTGAAGCCCAGTTGGACGAAGAATCGATTCACCACAGCACCGATATTGAGGCTGGATCCAGTGCCGCTGTAGAACTGGAGGCCGAAGCCACTGACATCGACGATATTGCGGAACCTCAGGAGGATTATGAAGAATACCCAGAACTTCCTGATGATGAAGAGGATATTCAACAATTATTGGTAGAATCTGGGGAATACGTTGAGTCGAATGAACCAGCCGAGGAAGGTCATTCACCTCTTAATCCCATTACCATTGCTCCCGAAGAACTTGCCAGTGACGTCGGTAAGCCTGATGTCTCCCTTTCTGTCAGAGGAACTTGCCTCTTACAATGACTCATTGTAGTGGACGAGTCTATCGAACACCGTGATATCGAACACCATGAGTCAAACTTACCCCTCGATGAGACTTCAACAGGTCTGTGGAATCCATGCGCTCCGCTTGTATCGTTCGCTGACCTGCCAGTAGATCCTAATATAACATCAACACTAGAAGGTGACGAGGTCTCCGAAGCTCCGCTGCAAAATAACACGGACGAGCTTGGTTTGTCATAATCCCCAAGTTTCAGGATTTCCTCGTGCTAACCCTCTGCTCTAGAGCTTGCTGAGACAGATGACTTCGGCGAGTGGGACCATGAGCTTGATGCCGAAGGCGAGGTTGATACTACATGGGACGACCAAGAAACCCTTTCCATAGAGTCCTCGACTACCACCATCAGCAGCAAAAATTCCATGAAACGTAGTCATGACGAGGTAGAACTGGAGACCAATGAACTCGATCTGGACCAGTCCTTGCTAGAATCGCCATGTGAGTGATGCCTAGCTATCTGATTAGAATCTGCTCTTACTTCCGGACTTAGCTTCAAAACGAACACGGACGTTGTAGCCGTCACTGCTTTCGCTGCTACCCCCGCTATCATAAGCACTATCATAAGTTATCAAGGCTAGGTCATCTCTTCATCTCGGACGCGTCTCTATCTTTATTTCTCTCTTCCATCTATTCATCGCTAACATCCTAGATACCGGGTCATGCCTCATTGGTCGGCATCCATCGAAGGAGGCTGTTGGTTCTGTAGGGCTGTATCCAGGCATGTCTTAATCATCCATGTTTTATGAATTGGTTATCTGTGCATTTCAGAGTCCCTATGAGACTGACAATGTTTCGGCCATGCCAAGATCGTCTTGCACACGACGCGACACACGCGCTTACGACTTGACTCCATGTTTGAGCAAAGTGTTTCACATCATCGGCGCTCTCTGTCCTTTGGGGATATCTCTCTATACGCTTCTAAGTATAAATGAGATCAGTGGGGTAGGAACGAACTCCATATCGTGCAGGCCACGTCCCAACATCCACACGTAGAAGGTCCGGTACCATC
Organism: Pleurotus salmoneostramineus; assembly: GCA_002583695.1. Lineage (NCBI taxonomy): Eukaryota > Fungi > Basidiomycota > Agaricomycetes > Agaricales > Pleurotaceae > Pleurotus > Pleurotus salmoneostramineus. Next base: position 102,459 of record BEWF01000392.1, read on the forward strand.
TACAACCCCTAGTCTCTCATCTCCCCTAGCAAACTACCCCCTTTAACCATGTTTCCCCGTCGATTCCTTACTTCCTTCGTCCTTCCGGTCTTGTTACTGTCCTATGTTACTTGCGTGGCTTCTCAGAACTTGGTCGACAACATGGACCTCGACGCTGCCCTCGAAGCCCGCGATGTCGCAAATGGGACCGAGTTTATGCCAATGTTCGCGATCCGAGAAATGGACATTGTGGAAGGTCGCGGGTATGAGGACTATGGAGAATCTCAGCATTCGCTTGAGGCCCGAAATCCTGCTGCCGTCGCTAGGCTTGCGATTCAAGGAATCAAAAGTATAGTCAAGGGGATAAAGAACCTCATCAAAGCCGACAAGAAGGTATGTATATGCTGTGACGTATTCGCCGCGTGTCTGATGTTGGTTGCTTTGGCTGGACAGGCTCGTGGCGAGTTCACCCTCCATCTTGTCAGAGAGATGCGCAAGAAGTACCCAAGTTACAACTGGGTCGTCTGCCATACGAAGCATGAGACCAAGTTCAAAGGCCAAAAAGGAAAGGACTGGGATCATAGACATGAAGAGTTCGATGTCAAGTTTGGTGGAACCATTGGGTAGGTTTTTTCCAAGCCTTCAATTTTTTCTTCAAGGGTTGACATGGTTTTAGTTATGAAATATATAACCTCAAAGCTGGTACCTTCATCCGCAAGGGTGACGGAGGCTACCTCAACGTAAGTCACTCTTTCTCGTGGTCAAACTTTCGTACTTACCGAGGTGTGCTTTCGTTTCAGTGGGCTTACTCTGGCAAAGTCACGAAGAAGAGTAAGAACGGAAAAGAGATCACTTTCCGTGCTCCTTAGATTAAGCCCATGTACATTCATTTTGATGACGCTCTTTACATACATGAAATGATATGATACTACACAGCGATACATGAGTGATACATACATCGAAGACAGGTTGACGTTCAAGCTGGGAAGGGCAGACCGTCTTCGTCGAAGAGATGCGCGTAAGGGAAAAAGAAGTCGAAGTCGGAGGGATATACCTGAGTCTGTTGATATGGGAGATTTGCCGCGGTGGCACCAGCGAAATTAGATTGCCATGTCGAAGATTGAGGTGGGGGTACGGAATCCAAGTCGAAAGAATGAGCCTGAGTCTGTTGAGTGGCCAGGGCGCTGGCTGATTTGGTCTGCTGCGGGGTAGATTGAGGCGAAGATAGAGGTTCGACATCAGAGAAGCTCGTTCGTGCTAGCTGGTCGGCGATGCCGTCAACTGATGAAGGCCCCTTGGTAGCCACAATCAGCGCAGCCTCCTTCGTAGTGGACTTGGCATTCATTTTTGCTTTGCGAGTCGGAGGGACCCTAGTCGGCACTGGCACAGAGGGCGTTTCAGGAATGGCCAATTTCTTGGTTTGGCTTCGGGTGTTTATGATTTTCGCGGGTCGTTTGGGGTCGTAGTCAGATTTGGTGACTTTTCTCTTCCTCTTGTTTGATTTTTGGACACTGTTGAAAGAAATAGGAGCCAGTGGTTCTTTATGAGTGGCCGGAGTGTCAATATCGAAGTCGCTGGCGTCAGGTTGGGTAGTTTCTTCGTGAGGTTTTGCAAGCTTAGCAGGGGGGTTTTCAGCTTCGTTATGAACAGATAGCACAGAGACCTTAGGCTTTTCTGTAGAAGGTGCATGATGCTCGGGATCTGGCTGAAAAGCGGCCTTCTTCTCGCGACGGACCAGGACAGGCAAGGAATGGGTGTCTGGGTTCACGGGCAACGGATCCGTTGGGGTATTTTCCTTAACACGTAGAGATGAGCCGTTGAGTTTCTTGACGCGACGAACCACGACAGGGAGAGAATGTGTATCTCTAATCAAGACTTGAGAATCTGAGGTCGTCTCGGGGTGTGGCTTTGCACGCTGAGGGCGCTCCTCCAGTGCACCCGCTAAGGACGAGTACTTGCTCTCGAACGCGGTTCCCCTCACTATCAAGTGAGCTGCGTAAGATATGAGGAAGGTTCGTGGCAGATAGAAATGCGTACCATTAAAGATTGGGTTACTGTAGTCAATAAGCCCAGGTTGAGGGTCGGGCAGGTAATCAGAGTCTTGATGGAGGCAATCAGCCACAGTATGAGCATCGTCGTCGCACTGGATCGCCATGTATCGTGGATAGAGAAGAGATGGTCAGTTTTTGTGCCATTTTGCTTTATAAAGACTCGAGAGTGCTTAGGCCTGGTGGCTAGTGGTCGTGGTCGTGGTCGTGGTTGTGGTCGCTGGTCAACCAGGCGTAGCCCCTATGTTCGCGGTATATAGCCGCCTCGCCAGCGCCTCGCTTCTCAATGAAGTCCTTCACGAAGTATGGTTGGACCGTCTGCATCTGGCTACTCGTTACTCCGTTCCAGTATGGCTACCACATATCTGTCCTAAATCAAATACAGGCCGTCGTAACATGCAAACAACGCGACGCACTCGACTCTGGCTCAAGTCGACTGCCAACATGCATACCGATGGACGACTTCACCTTCTCGGCGGTCACATCTGTGTTCACGATTGGAGGGCTTCTGGGGAGTATGGCTGCTAACTTTGTCACTGAGAAGTACGGTAGGAAGGGCGCGACGCAAGCCAGCGCAGTCCTGACCATCCTGGGTACTGCGCTTATGACTATTGGGAGCTCGGTAGGCTCCTTAGGTTTTGGAAGGTCCGTCTTGCGCGTTGAATCAACGGTCTGAAACAATGGTTAATTTCCTACAGAATGCTTGTCGGCGTAGGCTCAGGAATTGGTCTGTGCGTGGGTCCTATATACTTGTCCGAGATCGCGCCTCCGGCTATCAGTGGAAATGTCGGTGAGACGACCATTCTTCTCAACGATGAACCTTTCTCAAGTTGTGTTCCAGGCGTTCTCACTCAACTCTCTATTGTCCTTGGTATAATGGTCACCCAATTACTAGGCCTCAACCTCGCCACCCCAACCACCTGGCGTGCTGTCCTATTCGCTTCCTGCGCCCTTGCCATTTCTCAACTGGTGACCAGCTCTCTTGCTTGCGAAACACCTGCGTACCTTGGGGGCAAGGGTCTCCTGGAGCAGAAACGCCACGTATCGCGCAAATTGTGGGGCGAGGCCACTCGGGACCCTGAAGCAGGGCCTTCTACTCATAGGAACGAACAGGCTTCTGACACCTTGTTCGATGAAGATGAAGCGGATAATACGGCTAAGGACCCCCTACTAAGTGTCCATGCAGTCGAAGAAGATGATATTGCCGAGGCTAGGAGGCATGAGCCCCGCGAAGCCACTGTTACTGTCACCCAGTTGGCTTCCAAGCCCGAGCTTAGGCAACCTTTGATGATCGTTTGTCTTGCAATGTTGTCACAACAGGTCTCTGGCGTCAATGCTGGTGCGTTGTGGCCAAGTACCGTACGCTTTGTGCGCCGCTCAATGATGTCTCAGTTTTGTATTACAGCAACGATATCCTCTCGAAGGCGCTACCGGATTCTGGCCCTTACATCTCGCTGGGAATTACTATTGTCAATGTTCTCATGACGTTCCCGCCCATTATCCTCATTGAGGTGGGTTCACTACATGCTCACCTTGCGTGCTCCACTGATGGCATTGTCCACCAGAAAATGGGCCGACGGCGTCTTCTTACCATCTCTACCATCGGCGCTATCGTATCCCTTCTTATTGTAGGTTTCGGCTTGAACTCCAACTTGGTGACCATATCAAGCATCGCTATTATTACTTTCATCATGTATGTCGTTTCTCCTTCTCGCCTCATACCAATATGTCTGACATTTTCTCCAAGGTCATTCGCGAGTGGGTTGGGACCCGTACCTTTTGTGATGATCCCAGAGGTGTCCCCGTTCTACGTAAGTCGCAAGTTTCTCAAGTTCTTACGCCTTGTGAACTCTTGTCACATCTAGGCTGTCTCGGCGCTATCTTCCGTTGGTCTTTCGTTGAACTGTGCGTTGCATTGTCCTTTCGTTTAACGCGGTGATTTATCTCCTAACCGCCGTCTCATTGAAGGGGTCGCCAACTTTCTCGTTGGCCTTGTGTTTCTGCCACTCCGCAATTTCCTGTCCGGCAGCTCGCATGATAAGGATGGACGGGTCTTCTATGTCTTCGCGCTCGCGCTTGCTCTGTCGATGGGCGCTTTGAGTCGCTTGTATAAAGGCTAATTTTCTGCATTCTCTGCACTCGCATGTACATTTTAATCGTGGTATTTTCAGTCGTCTTTGCTTTGCTCTGCCTATGTCCTTTCTTGGCCCATGTCCGTTTTTGGATTGGGAGAGTCATGTTTCAGACAATGTCTCGGGAAGTTGCTCCAAACTGGGTTGTTCCCTCCACTACAATGTCTGGCGCTACCATGGGCCACTTTCCAGTGGCACATCCATCATGACGACGACAATTGTGGCCAATAGTATATAAACCCTCCTCTGGCTCGCCTTAAAAGCATCCCATCCACTCGCTTGAACTTGCTTGACATCGACATCGCTCATCGCTATGCGCTCATCTCGAACTCTCAAGATTACGTTGTCTTTTTCTGAAGACGATTTTACGATGGGACCATTTATCGCTTCCGCCGATAGGTTTGGTAATGCTGGCGCGTCGACGTTGCCTTGGAACCCGATTGTTTCTACGTATGCTCGCTGGTCGGACTCTATTGGCGATGTCAATGTCAACGACAGCGCTTCGAACGCCGAGGGCGCGCACGGAGGACACGATCACCTGGGTGGAGCCTTCAACATCGACGTCAACGTCTCGAACAATCTGAAGCCTCCGGGATCCTCTCCGAAACGTCGATCTATGGACACGCGTGGAAACACCCGAAGCGACAAAGAGAATCGGTCTATGATGTTCCCTTCCTTGATAGGCCCGCAGAGGTCCGCTAGGTCGTCGCCATCACCTAGGACTCGGCCGTATTGTGTTCAGGGAGAAGTGAAGTTGCATCGACCCCAGGCCACATATATGATTCCTGAGGCTTTGAGAAGGTTCGAACGGATGGCTGAGACTGCTGCTTCTGCTGCTACGGATTCTCCTTCGGCTACTCCTGGCGCTGCTCCTCAGGCTCAAGTTGGTGCTGGAGGGAAGGTCGAGATGGCAGAGAAGCCGACGGCTTCTTTGGATCATCAGACTGCAGGTTTGCATGGGTCCACTACTTGGCCTGTTATCCCGGTCAGCACGTACTCTTCGCTTGCTGGTGCACTCGATGAATCTCTGGCTATTCGACGAAGCGCTCCAACTCTAGACTTCTCTAGTGTTGCAGGATCCTCATCAAACGCCTCGGCTGACACCCTCGATTTTGAAGACGATGTTTCGGAAACTGGAATGACTATTATAGGCACGGATCATGGCGAACAAGTGGAAGGAACTGATGAACAGTTCGACGACCGTGTTCCTTTGGGAACACCAGTGGGACGAGATGATCAGGATCTCATGCAATGGCTCGCCGGGTTCTATGATGCTGGATCCCAGCTACCATTTCCGTTGCTCCCTGCGTGCTCGTCTGATTAATTGGACAGGTGCTGCTGCTTCGCTTCTGGTATATGTATATGATCTTCTACTCTGCTCTATGTACTCTATGCTGCCTTCTATGTGTCCCTCAGGGGTGTCTCCACGTGTTATCGAACTTTTTTGTGTCTTCGAAATGCGGGGTCCCCTGACCTTAGAGTTTGCTTCGAACTAGCTTCCATTTCCCAACCCCAGATCTTCGAGTCATGTTCCGTGCCTCCGAAAAACATGGACTCGAGTTCTGCTCTAATTTTCATGCTGGAGAGAGAGAATGTCGAACGACTCTTGGAGGCCAAGTTGTTTTCGGCTGTAGCCACCAGTGGCTACTTCCTGGTTTGTTTGTACAAAATAGAAATTGAGTTCAAAATCGCATGACCTCGTTGGTTCTCAACTTTCCTTTCAACCGTCACTTTCACTCCCGCCGCGGCCTCCTGGAGTATATTTCCGTTCCTCTTCTTCAATCCAGGCTCCGAGCCTAAAACACGCTAATACCAGGCGATATCGCAATACATTTACTCCCTTACGGCGGTCCCTCGTCATCACTCCTTTGACTCGGACCCATCCACTCCTTCATTATGGTGGACTTTTTCCATCGCGTCCTCGTCGTTTTCTTGCTTTTCTGGGAGTTGGCGACACCCGCCTTTGCTGCAACGCCGGAAGAATGGGCTAAGCGGTCGATATACCAGTAAGCACTCCCCAATAGCGAGCATGGTACTTTTTTTACAACCCGCCTCTGTTTACAGGATTATGACGGATCGCTTTGCACTTCCTGCTGGGATGGATGCTACGAGGTGTAATGTTGCTGAGCATACATGGTGTGGAGGTACATGGAATACGTACGTGCTTGCGTCTGCCCGCCCACTTGGGCACGCCTTTAATCTACCAACAGTATCAGAGAAAACCTCGACTACGTTCAAGATGCTGGGTTCACCGCTGGTGCGTTGCTTCCATACCCTCTGTCAATTGGGATTCTGAATCGGTCGTCTAGTCTGGATAAGTCCTATTAACCAGAATTATATCGGTCCCAAAACGGCGTACGGCGACCCATACCATGGCTATTGGATTCAGGATAACACCCAACTAAACGCTCATTTCGGCACCGCAGATGACTTAAAGAAACTGTCTGCAGAATTGCACAAGCGGGGCATGTAAGTACATTCAAGTATATGCGTGCGATATCTCAGCTTATGTTTTATCGGCGGTAGGTTTCTAATGGTGGACGTTGTTGTCAACAACGTCATGTCGACATCTACCACCCCAGACTATTCAAAATACATGTTCAAAAGCGAAGTGCGCTCCCAATACGACTACTATTCGATGTGGCTAACAATCATCGCAGACACTTTATCATCCGTATTGCCCCATCAAATGGGGAGACTCCGAATCCGAGGAGAAATGTTGGTTTGGCGATAAGAATGTCCCACTACCCGACGTCGACACTCAAAACTCGGTCGTTCAGGCTACGTATCAGACATGGATCAAGAACATGGTTGTCGAGTACGGAATTGACGGTCTCAGAATTGACGGTATGTCTATCTATGTCCCTTGCTCTACATACACCACTTACTCGTCTCTCCAACGCCTCTCATCCCTCTAGCTGCTAAGTATGGGCTGTTTTATCGTCCTTTTTCTCCCCTGACCCTTTTTCCAGACACATGAACAAGGATTTCTTGCCCGGCTTCTGTGCCGCAGCTGGCGTATTCTGTATTGGCGAGGTTTATGGTGGAATCGACCCAGCGTACGTCTGAATATCAGAATGATCCTCTATTACCTTATTTGGTCTGATCCCATTATAGTCCGATAGCTGCTTGGCAAGGACCCGACGGCCTCCACTCCGTTTTGAACTACCCTCTATATGCGGCTTTGAAGGAAGCTTTTGCTATCCCTGGTCCGGGAAATATGAATCCGTTGTCCGACTTCATCAGCAAATCCCCAGATGTTTTCCATGTAGGTTTGACGGCTCAAGGAGACGATATCAACGTATCCGTATCCTGGATTGATTATTTCTTTGGTAGGATACGACAGTCCTCGGTAATTTTATGGAAAATCATGACGTGCCACGGTGGCATAACCATTCGGTTGATCCTCAGAGCATGTTGTGAGTGATTCTGTTTCGCGTTACGATGTACGCTGAGCTTACTATTGAATAGTAATTCGATGACGCTTTCGTTCATGATGGATGGCATTCCTATCGTGTACCAAGGCCAAGAACAATATTTCTCTGGGAATGCAGATCCTGTGCGTGGGTCCGATGTTTTATGCAAAGCCGTTTTCTGATCCCGTGGATTGCAGTGGAATCGTGAGCCATTATGGCCTTCGGGCTATGCAAAGACCCCAGCGTATAACATGGTGGCTACTCTTAACACGGTGAGTGCGTCCTCCTCTGCTCGAACCGCATGGTCATCCCTTTATCGCGCCAGTTGAGAAATTACCTTGCGTTGCGTACGGACTGGGTTAAGCAGCCAACACATGTGCTATCGGTTGGTCCTACGGGTCTATGCGTCATGAAAGGCCCCGCTGTTACGATGGTGACCAACATTGGCTCCCCGGTAAGAACATTCTTTTCTACTTATGAATGTGATTCAACTTCAAATATATCGCTACAGCCTAGGAATGGGTCAAGCGTAGCTTGTCCATCTCCATACGAAGCTAGCACCGCACTTGTGAAGCAAGTACCCTATGATTGATCCTCGGGTTAAAGTTCCTGATCTCTGTCTTTAACTCCAGCATTTTTACGTGTCAACAATGGGCCGTTGGCTCTGGTGGATGGCTCGATGTCGAATATACGAAAGGCGGTGTTCCGACTATTCTTGTCCCCAAGGAGATTTCAACAGCAGCGGGGATGTGTCGTGCGAAACCGAATGCGCAGAATGTGAAGGGTGTTTCGCAGCAGGTTTCCAGTGCAAGACGGAGTAGTGGGAGTGCTGGTGCGGCGGAGTGGGTTATTGCGGTTGTTGTGGGGTTGATTGGGGTGTGGGTTTGGTGATGAGAAGAGCGACTCGCGGGTAGTCACACAGTCTATTGGTCTTTTGGGTCGACAGTATCAGAATTTGTCACGAACTTTTTGGGGCCTAGGAAAAAGTATAGAATACAGCAATCAATCCAACTGAAGCAAGACACCTTCTTGGAAATAATGGGGACTCCACCATACTCGTCAGGGAGAATATGCCGTTACTATGTATATATTGAGCCAGAGAACCATATGTGATCCGCCATTCGATAAACTGGGGTTAGAGTGGTCCTTGGGAAGAAGTAATTGGGGTTGTCCCCAGGCGACAACGTGGGTGGATTACATAAGTGTTCGAAGGCCTTCGAATTGCTTGAAGCCAGCCACGCATTATAGAGCCAGCTTTCTATGCAACTGCTTGTGCCGCTGAGCTCTTTGAGTGCGGCGCCAGCGGTAGAACGAACTTGGAGGGACGCGGAGGGCATCGCGGAACTTGAACTGGATGCCAAGCACGACCAAGCAACTTGCCTCCAACCATGACGTCGAGCTCGAGTCCATCTTCACTCTTACCACCATTCCACCATGTCCCATCAAAATTCTCTACAAGCTACGATTTACGACGAAGTGATTCACGTTTTCAAGTTATCTCGAGAAGCCATCGTCAGTGGTGGATGGTATTACCCATTATACGGCATCGCATATTTGCTTTCGCACCCGTCCTTGTACAGGAGTATCGCCTCCACGCTGTTGAAATGTGCCTCAGTATCGCTGGGAATCACACTGGGAATGTTTACTTTTACATACTTGCCACAAGTCGCTTTCTGCGCTGTGTTCTCAGGACCCTTCGCGGTGTGTGTCTGATTTCATCACCTCTCCCACGCGGCTATTCGTAGCGACTTCGCTGACCCCATTCGCATTTTAAGTTTGTAGCTGCATTCGCCCTAGTCGTCAGTGAAAGCTACGCAGTTATCCTTTTCGTGTCCAAAATTTTCTTCCTCGGGCCAATCCAAGACCAACTATGTAAATGGCACTTTACCCTAACCCATGTTGCTCCTTTTGATATCAAGGTCTATGTGTAGTCGACGCGGTATTGGTTCAGCAAGGTCACGAGCAACTCGTGTCGCGGGGACGGGAAGTAAAGTCGCGCAGTGGCATCAAGATTCTCGGCAAAAGTATCACTAAACCCTTGCATCGCTTTAGTAAAGAGGGTGTTTTGCGATACCTCGTGTCGTTGCCACTCAACGCGCTGCCGGTCGTAGGCACCGCGTTGTTTCTTTTATATAACGGTAATGAAGCTGGTTATGGCCGCACCGCAGAGGTTAAAATGTACCTGGGTGTATAGGTGCCAAGTCGGGTCCTGGTTTCCATCGAAGGTACTTTCAGCTCAAAGGATGGTCGACAGCCCAAATGGAGGATTATGTTAGGAAGCAACGAGGTCCGTATACTGGGTAGGCACGCTTTTACTCAATCGATGGTTACATATTAACATCGCATCCGCAAGCTTCGGTGCGACTGCGCTTGCTTTGAACCTGATCCCCTTCATTGGCCTGGGGTTCAGCTTCACTTCTATCATTGGCTCTGCGCTTTGGGCAAGTGCGTTGGAAAAGAAGTTTGATGGTGAGGCCGCACAAGGAAGTCATGGTGATCCCTCCTCTGTAGAGCGTTCGGAGGCCGAGGTTGAACTTGAATGACTCTGAGCACCGTAACCACCGCTTGTCGTTTGGCTTTGATCAATCTTAGCCCCACTTACTTATTTGCCCCCATCCCCGAGAATTCCTTTCTATAGGAAAGCGTCTTTGGGATCATATCGGTCCATCAGCGCTCGGCCCTGTGTCTCGTGAATGTTGGATACCGGTTTGGTCAATGAGAATGCCTCTGCGAATTCTAGGGTATGTTCTAGTACTCTTCGTGCATACATGAAACCTTACTCATCCCTCAGAGGCACGTCATCTTATCTCCGTTCACCAATTCATACGAATCTGTATCCATTCGGACATCGGCACACCGTTATGGCGCGACGTCTGGCCAGATCCCTGTCTTGAGGCTTTCCTTGTTTTTGGGGCACACCTTCTTCTGACGTCTAGTGGCGTGTCTTTTTGAAGTCTCCGCTGGCCTGGGTTTGAGGACAATGCTTCATACGACCAGTATGGCTTGATCCTATAACATACACCCGAGAATATAACTCAGGACTCCTTCTGTTCTGACTTTCGTTAGTCCCTTCGTCGCCTTCCACATACCCTCTCCCCGCTTCGCAAAAATGGCATCAGCAATCGCGTCCATGATGGATAGAATGCGTGGTAAGGCTAAGACTCAAGTTTCCGTGGACGTGGCTCGCCTCACGATGGCTCAGAAGACAGCATTGCTCCAGGTTCCAGGAACTCGTTGCAACAACCTCCTCTTCCTGAACAGGCTGTCGGCACAAGCCAGGACGTCGATCACTCGCCTTATTACTGGCACGCCGACCGATACGATGCCTATACCCCACACACGGGTCCTGACGCGAACTCCTTTCATGACACCCGCCGCCATGACAGTGCCTATCAGCCCCAACCTTGCCGCGCACATTGGCGCGGGCTTATGGCCGGCCAATCACAGCCATACCTATCGGAAGCCGAATCCTCATATATATCGCAACGAGACGTCGTGCGATGGTCCGACCAGAGCCGCCATGATCCCGCGCACCCCGTCCAATTATCAGCTCATACAAGAGACTTGCCCTCAGAGGATTCCGCAGACGTCTCTGCCGAAGATCTGTATGTTATGTTAACAGAGATGGGGGTCCTTCCAAGCTACCGCACGATCACGGACACGAGTTCATCACATTCGAGGGACAGTTCCATTTCATCCGCGTGCGATCCAAATTACAATAATAGTCAAGTCCCTTTACCCAAAGCTCACGAATGCCCCCAATGTCTCAAGCGGTTTCCTCGCCCCAGCAGTCTGAAAGTTCACATGAATGTGCACACCAAGGAGAAACGTGGGCTATCTTCTTGATGATCTTGTATCTGTACCTCACGTGTCTGGTAGCGTTCCAGTGCACGTACGATGGGTGCGACAAGCGCTTCACCGTTGCGTCCAATGCGAAACGGCATTTGAAGACGCATGGCGTTATCACCGATCCGCAACCCATTTTACCTGAGCCGTATGTGGTAGATTTTGCTGACCCTGTGGTGTTCCCAGCAGAGGAGAGACAGGCATCACTCGGGAACGGGAAACCAGCGACACTTTACTGGGTGAATCGGGGTCCTAGTGGCCGGTCCATTGAGTCCCCTCACGTCGCCCAGTCTGGATTTCATCCCTCGTCCAACGCACAATCACGTTGGCAGTAAAATTAGTTAGGACCTTCCTATTACTAGTGGTATCACGACTCACTGTCACCTCATTTGCTCGGCAGCGTGCTGTGTATTCTTGATGTAAGGGACTTGTAGAACACATATTCATTCTTGCGATTTCTTGGACATTCTGTACACGATAACCTTGGCTTAAGTGGGAGACACTCATGCGACATACCCCTCAGGATACAGGCCTCTTCCAAAGGCACCTTGTTAGTAGCATGTGCCAGGTACTCGATTGAGGTTGAGGGCGAACACAAGGCGAATATGTTGATTGACTTCGTATAGGAGTCTTTTAGGAGCTTTTTTGAGTTGGGGGCCTTGTCTTGCCATTCGAATGCTTTGGCACGGCAAGGTGAATCAATCACAACGTATTCAGGATGTGGGGTGGATGATGTAGGTTGATATTTGATTTCAGGAAACAGGTCGCATATCGTCGTAGAGTAGTCACTTAGCCTGTAGTCCAAATTCGTTTCTCGCGCGCTTAGCAAAGCGTTTGTCGTTGAACTCCTCCACGGCTGGCCTCAATTGTCCCCTGCTTCCACGCAGAATGTCGGAAACCTCGCAGCGGCGAGAGCTCGAGGCAGTGTTCCACTTTTTGTCTATTGTAGACACGGCGCACCGTGAAATCGCGTCGGTTTCTGACCTATGGGATGGCGCCGTATTGTTTGACATTTTGTCACAAGTGTCTGTCCAATATACATTCTTAGTGGGCCCGGATATGCAGCTGAACATATTTTATATTCCATCTACAGAGACGAAAACTACTTCCGGCGTCCAGCGAGTTTGACGAGGCAGCCCGCTCCTGGATCTGACAATTGGGTCATACGCTTCAATGCCTTGAAGCGGCTATATCGACTGATGAACCAATATACCGCCGATGTTCTGCAAAAACCCACAAGCGGCTTGGAGATACCCGATCTACAAGCTATAGCGCAAGACCAGAACGTCAATCATACCCTCATCCTATGTCGGCTCGCTATCGTTATCGGTGTGCAATGCGAACGTAACGCGGAATTCATCGCGAAAATTCAGAGTTTGAGCGAGGTGGATCAGCACCATATCATGAAGGCCATAGAACGCGTGTGTTTTCTTCATTTGCCACTACTACGCCGTCGTTGACTTCCTTAGGTCATGGCCAATATCACCAGCGCTGGGCCGAGTAAAGACGGATCGGAGGTCATGACAGAGTGTGTAGTTCTCTGAATTCATCTTCATAACTGCATTTAAAGGTTTATACTATCATAGGGACGATCACTACTACCGAATACAGTCGGAAAAGAGCGCGCTGTTAACGGAGAAAGAAGTTCTAGAGAAGGTGTATCAATCGCTGCTTGAAGAGCATCGCACCTTGCAGACCAACTACGATGATGTTTTGTCTGAGAAGGACGACGCGGTGGCTAGGCTGAGGGAAGCTAACCATGAAGCCGCTACTGCACGCAATGACAAGTCGGATGCTGTTTTACGTGGGGAGATCGAGAGACTGCGAAGTGAACTGTACGTTCTTGTCCCTTATGTTGACTACAGTATATCTCACCAGTCTTCAGTCAGAAGAGTGAAGACAATCTGGCAATGGCTGAGGGTGAATTGGACAAGCAAACCTCTGTGGTCACGGATCTAACTCGAAAGGTTGATGAGCTTCAAAGCCGAGCTGACGAGGCGGCGAAGCTCAAGGACAAGCTTGATGAGTGGGTCGTATCAATCGGACTCTCCATAATTTCACCAACACTTCTTTATCTAGATATCGACATGTCGCAGACAAGCTTCAGAAGAGCGAGAATGTGATGGAAAAGTACAAGAAAAAGCTTCAAGAAGGAGCGGACCTGCGACAACAAGTCCGAGTAGGTTTTTTGTGTCTCGTCGTTTCTTCCCCACAAGTCCCTGATCTTGTCTAGAGTTTAGAGAAGCAAAATGCCGACCTCGTCGATAAGAACGCTTCTTTAGAAGAGGAGTACCGCAAGGTCGCAGCCTTCAAACCCCTCATGGAGTCGTACAAAAACCAAATTGCCGACTTGGAGACCAAGGGGTCGACTCGTGCACAAGAGATCGATAAACTCAAATTCGAATTGGAGGAATCTCGGACAAAACTCAGAGTTACCATGGATGAACGTGCGAAGGATTCTGAAACTTTGGAATTGTACCAGGAACGCGTCCGCGAACTTGAGCTTAGCTCCGCGAAACCGATTTCCCAGAGCAAGATCACCTCGCCGATTGTCCGCCAATCGACAGATGACGAATTCACAATCGCAGAACTTACTCCTTCTACCCCGCAAGAACATGATGCAGACGATGACCTTGATCATAGCCATCATGGACTGGGTAGCGAACTCGACGATGCGGTCTCTGGAACCACCATGACGGACTTGAAGATACAAATACGCAAGCTCCAACGCGAGCTGGAGGGTGTCAGGAAAAACGAAGCGGATGCTAGCCGTATCTTGGTCCTTGAAAATCTCTTGGAAGATGCCAATCGGATGAAGACTCGCTATGAATCGGACTATCTCGCCGCACACCGCGAGAAGTTGGTTCTGCAGCGCGACCTTGAAGAGATTCGCAGCGGCAAGTCGATGGGTGATGGGTATGTGACCCCCTCTTGTAGGATCGTTCGTTTGTGACTGACACCCTTTTCAGTGCCGAAGCTGCGATTGCTCTGCGTCAACGGCTCAACGAATCTGTCGATCAGCTGGACGCCCTACGTAAAGAACACGCTGAACTCGAAGTGAAGTTTGACACCGTCAGTAAAGAACTTACTATTGCCAAGTCAGACTGTGAGTTTCATGTGACCCAGATTGAATGAACACGCTTTTCTGATCCCCCAAATAGTGACCCTCGTAAATAAAGACCAGCTCGATATCCTATCTACTCTACGCGAATCAGTCAACGAAGATAAGGCTGGGCTGGAAGCTGATGTTGAACGCTTGATGAAACAGAATAAAGAACTTCAGGAGAAGAATAGAATGCAGCTAGAACAAGTGAACTCGCTGCTGCTCGAGAAGGTCAATATGCAGAGCGAGGGCATCGGCCACCGCGAGATGATGCTCCAACGAGAACGTGCTATAGGGTAAGCCCAAATTAATTGAACCCTCAGAGCACATCCTCATTGCCACCGGTGTTTAGTGACCTTCGCGCTTCGTTGTCTGGAAAGGATATCCCCGAGGACATCAAATCCAGGCTGCTTGCACTTCATGAAGAGAATGTCAATCTGAAAGAAGGCCTCAAGACGGAGAAAGGAAAGCTTCAGTCAGCTCGCCAGGTAATAATACCGTTTGCAGCGTGTGCCTTATCGCTCACATCGTATAGTTCATCAAATCTCAAGACAAGCTATTCAAGGAACAACTGGCTGCGGGTGGTGGGCCTCCTTCCGTACGTCACTTTTGGCTTTTAACACACACACGACCCATTATTGATGATCTACAGGAGCATTTTGAAGAAGCGAAGCGTAGTTATGAGACGACTATTAAGGATCTCACAGAACAGAATCAACGAGCCAAGGTAAAAAATAAACTACTCACCTTTCCCTGTCTATCGTCTGACCTCGTGATTACCTGCCAGCGACGCCTCAATGACCTGATGAAAGGTTACCGCAAGGAGCAGATTCTTGCATTGGGGGCGATGCATGAACTTGGTATGAAGGTGGCGAGGTACCAGCTTGGTGCTTCTCCCTCCCAATCAACGCCACGACCGGACTCCTGGGCTTGGATGGGTAAGACAAGAGAGAAAGCTAGTCATTCGGTATGCCGTTCCTTGTCGCCTTCTCCCTCTTTGTTACTAAATCCTCCGTCTCTTGCTCAGCTTATTCAACGCGTTGTTCAAAAGCGATGATGCACGCATGGAATTGAGGACTGTAGCTCGTCTGTTTTTTCGCTTTCATTGTTGGATACACCTACATAATTCGGATACCTCCACGCATTTGTACTTTTACCCCCATTCTTGGATAGAAATAGCTTTATTTGGCGACGGGCGTCGTGTATCATCGAGTCATTCATAAGCCCTCACTTTTTTATGTCTATTACACCCATCTCGATAGTCGGTAGCGTGCTCGAAGGAGGCGGCCAGATTCTGAGAAATGCAGTGGCGCTCTCTTCCTTACTTGGTAAACCTATTACCATCACCGAGATCAGGAAAGGGAGAAGTCAACCTGGTCTCAAGAATCAACATCGCGTCGGTGAGTCGGTTGCGTCTCAAGGATCAACGTTCTCATTCCACTGACTGTCATGGCTTTATGCAGGCATTGAACTCGCTGCGAGGATATGCAACGCACGCGTAAATGGCGTGAAAAATGGCTCGACGACGCTGGAATACTCCCCGTCGCATGTACAAGCACCGTGTAGCGTCTCGGCGGATATGGTGACTGCAGGATCAGTCGCACTACTCCTGCAGACAGCTTTGCCCATCGTACTCTTCTCGCCCAAACCCGATCCGTCGACACTGGTCCTCCTTGGTGGCACGAACGCGGACATGGCACCTCAGATCGAGTATACTCAACACGTCCTGCTACCGTTCCTCAAAACACATTTTGGGCTGAGCGATGCAGTTGATGTTGCTGTGAAAAAGAGAGGGTACTTCCCGAAGGGAGGTGGTGAGGTTCATGTCTCGTATGTATTTTACTCTGCTCCTTCCAGGCTGTAAATGTTGACTCATGATTGAATAGAGTGCCTGGGCGTTCTGACCCACTCAAAGCCATTCAACTGACTGAGCGAGGGCCGTTACTTCGTATCGGGGGCCTCTCGCACGTTGGTCGCTTGCCTGTTGTAATTGCAACGGAAATGGTGGAGGGTGTAATGGAACGGCTAGCCGAACATGGAGTCCACGCTGGCCAACCCGAGGTTGATGCTTCTGCTTCTGCGGGACAATTTATTCCCATTGATATCACTGTCAAACGCGAACACAAAGAGGCTTGTATCGGAGCCGGGAGTGGTATCGTTCTATGGGCGGAATTTGAGGGCGGAAGTGTTATTGGTGGGAGCGCACTTGGGAGGAAAGGTGTCCCACCGAAGAGAGTTGGGAGAATGGCCGCTGATGAGTTGATAAAAGGTTTTGAGGAGGGAGGATGTGTGGATGAGTATCTACAGGTTTGATGATCACTTGACCTGGTGGGTGACCTTGACTAATGCGACCTCTAAGGACCAAATCATCATCTTCATGGCTTTGGCGAAGGGTCGGTCAACGGTGAAAACTGGTCCGCTCAGTCTCCATACCAAGTAAGGTTGTTTTGCTGTGACATTAGTTGAACGTTGATGAACCACTCACCAGAACCGCGATATGGCTTGCGGAAGAATTGTCATCGACCAAGTTCGAAGTCACCGAAGGAGACTCAGGTTGCACGATATCTTGCGAGGGAATCGCATACACCACCCGGATATCCACAGCATAGCAGGCGAATAGCAGTTCCAATTAATAAATAGATAAAAGAGACGGCCAAACTATACAACGTGGATAACATATGTAACGGTGGTGCTGCGGTGCTGGAAGAAGCTATTCAAGGGCATCATCGAGTAGTGAGTGCATTAAAATCATTTCATATTCTCGTATCTAGAGGTCCGTGCGTAGCTTTACCGATTCCATGAAAGCTGAGACATATCACCGAGTTTTCTAAGGAAATACAGTGAGAAACTTGAATACTCTTGGAAAAGGCGCAAGCAAACCTTGGCTTGATGAGATGCCGAGCAAGACCAGCGATGGCGAGAAGCATGAAGACGCCTGAAGCTGCCACATATGCCCATCCCAAGAAAGGATTCTTTCCTCCTATCCAAGAAACAGTAGAGATCACAATAGACTTGGTGCCTCGGAAAGACTTGACGGGGTAATCTGGGCGGTGTAAGTTTTGCGAGGTGTTTGGGAATTTATGGACTCACTCAGGTTGATGACTATCTGGTACCGACCTCTGACCAAGTCATCGTTGTCGTTCCTTCCGTAGAGTTTGGTGAATGTAGGGAGACCAGCTGTACGCATCCAATTCTGGAAGTGTTCATCGTCTTGAAGCTGGGGGAAATTCTCTGCCGTATAGTTGTTTGGGAAGCGGTCTTGCCAATTGGGCGGGGGTACAATAGCACTGAGATCGTAGTCCACTTTATTGGTGTATTTCTTGGATTCACCGGGCCATGCAATGCCTTTTGAGGATAAGATGTAGGTATCGCTCGAGCCAAGGAGGGTGAGGTTGGAGAAAGTGTCTGTGGATGGTGAATATGAGCGGTTGACCACGTGAATCAGTGGGCGTACCGTTGAATATGGAGTTGGCAATGAGTCCGCAGGGGTAGATGGGCTTCCCATCTGCATTCACGTCAAGAGGCCGACAATCACTATTCCTCAAGTCCCCAACGCTGACAGCCCTGCCTTTCAGTTGGTCCGAATTGAAGCTCTTGACGTATCGACGATGATTTTGGTAAAAGTTCGTCAGCTTGTAGTAGAGAAGAACTGTATGGCCGAGGTTGGCTGGGACATCGAATTGAAGGAAACATTGATTCCGTTCCTGGAGAGGAGCACTGTCATTCTTGAAGTAGGCATACCGCGCGGCCGCAGGAGGAGGGGCATTGGAGTCTGATGCGCGGAGATTGTATGAAACCTTGTCCGATGGGACTTGGGTCAACGAATCAGCGTTAGAAAGGTCGGACAAGGAGGTGATAGGTGTGATGGAGTCGCAGTCGGTGTAGTCGATGGAAATCTCAGAAACCAACGAAGAACCCCATATCAGTAGTCCACCTATGGGCGCAAAGAGTATTGAAATGATGAAGAAGGTGGGAAGGACAGTTTTCGGCGTAAGAATGGGTTGCCAAGCTTTCAAGCGTTGTTGTTTGAAAGCAGTATCTAAGGGGAGAACATGAATGGCGACGTCGACAAGGATAAGGTGAGAAAGACGTACTTGCTGGTCGTTTCCAGCCACCCTTTTCCTTCTTGTCGCCTGCATTCGAGTCTTCAGAATTACTTGAGTCCTGCCCATTATTCTTTCTGTTGAAGAGGCCCATTGTCGTGGCCCACGATGAGCGCGGAGGGAAGGGAAGGGGTGATGATGGTGATGGTGGTGGTAAAGGACGAAGAGCGAAACGACAGAGGCGGGCGGGGAACTGCGTTTACGTCAGCCTCCTGATGCAACGCCCGAAACGGGTTTCGTCAGCAGCGCGCTCATCTAGGCGCCTGCTCCTCCTTACCCGAATGGCTTCCACCACCGCCACTGCCTCGCGATCGAATACACTGAAAAATCCGCATCGGACATTGCTTGACCTGTACGCCGCAGAAGATGATGTCGACGTAGACGCGTTTCCCCTGAAAGTCGCTGCGCACTTTGACGAAATATTTTCTTCGGTTGATGCTTTCAACGAGGTGAGGGGTAGCCACTTGCTGGTTTTACGCGTCGTATCGAATCAACGTCGCGTCAGATCCCAGTTCTCGACGTGCATAGGCCACCAAAGTACCATGCAGATCGTTCTTTAGTCAGGTTTCGCGCTATGGTCCAAGATACATCGCCTTCTCTAGAGATCTACTTGGCGAAGCGAAGAAACGGTCATACGAGTGGATGGGGATTGTTTGCTGATACCGTCGAGGGCCGTGATGAAGAACAGTTTGATTACTCTGACTTGCGTGAATGCTCCGTGATGTGGGCAGTGAGCGTTCCGGGTGAAAGCGACTGGTGTAAAGACTCAATCCCCAGTGCGTTGTGCCTATATAGGACCAGTTAAAGGGCTAATATGGCGCGGATCAGACCTTGAAACAGATCGTGAACCTCACCAAATCCTTCGACCACATAAATATCCTGTGCCCGAGGCCTCGCATATTGGCGTCCAATTGAAGGTAGCTTTCTTTCGCGTAGAGACTCTGACGCGTGGTTAACGTGCACCTTCGACCAGTTGTATGACAACGATAATGCTTCATCGATAAAATCCACCGATGTCTGCACCTTTGTAGGTATATTAACCCATGAAGCGTGAGTTGACTGTATATCATCTGGTCTGCACGAGCGACTTAGCCTGCACCAGGGATGATCAGGAGGCAGAGGACGTCACCTTACAAGTGCCCACCCTCCATGTCCTATTCTCCAAGCCTCTTCCGCGCTCTATCACGCCTCGACCCTATCCATCTACAACAGTGCTGCGGACAGACCAACCGCATCCACGACAAGCTCTGATAGAATGGATCGCGACTGAAGCACTTGCGGGTGACAAAGTCGCTGCCGAATGGGTCCTTCTATGTGCCCTGTCCAAAGTGTAAGCACCTCCAAAGATACGCCGTGGTAGTATCTTTCGACTCACCAACGTTTAAGGCAATCTCGCAACCCGCCCATCTTACCCCCATCTTTGAGCCTGGTAAAATTTCCATCCCCTACGGATGACCCGAACTCTTCTCGACAGCCCATTTTGCCACACGTCCTTTCGCTGATCTTTCCTACCGTGACTCATATTCCGCTGTCGCTGTCAACGTTAAACTCTACCTCGTTTTGCCCGGAATCGAAAGATGAGGACTTGCATTCTGGGTGGTTGCAGGTACCATCGGGGAGTGTGTTGTGTATCTCGGAAAGTGGAGTTCGTGAAGGCGGTGTATCTGAGAAAGGTGAGATATCTTGCATACGTTATGGCGCGACTGACGGACTTTTGTGTGTCTAGGTATTATGAACCTCCGAGCGATCCAGGAAGTTATGAACAACCAGACTCTCGACTACGTCTTCCCTTACAGTCGTTTCACATTCCAAACAGATGCCGCTTGCATCGTCCTCTGTGAAGGCAGGAAAAGCACTTTCTTCCAAGTTTGTCCAGTTTAAATTCATTCCTCTGCTACGACATACCGACTGATGCTGCAACAGACAAGTATAACGGTTCCGCTCCAACCTAACCTCCCGGAAGCCGAAGCTCTGGTGAAGTTGTATCAGAGTCCAAAGGATGTCAAATTACCTTCGGACGAGCTTCTTGAGGCCTTCCGTGCCTGGGTTGGCGGTGCGAAGATGGGCAATGTCACTGTGGGTGAACAGGTTGGCGAGGTAAGAAATCCTCATCCTCGGTCCTCCCCAAGCTGACCACCTTTTAGTACATTCAAACCGACTTCGTCAAGGATCGGAAGGAGAATAAGGAGGGTATGACTTCGGAGGATTTGATACGGCGGTTGAACATTGCTAGGTGGGTTCTGTTCAACCTTCTGTTGGGTTGTAAAGTTGATGAGGACGTAGATTGGTGGCATTATCACATCATTCTCCCGAGGTGACGGTCGAGATTTGGGAGGAAACTAAAATGCTGGAAGCTGCACGCAGTAAGCGATTAGCGACGTTGAGCTAGAAGTGTATATTATGTAGAATATAAGTATCAGACATTATCCTACATTAACATCTCTTGGTTGAAGAGGCCCGTGTCGCCCGTGTCATGTCACGGCGATTGTATTGCCCAACGTCTCCGAAAGCTCTCGCTTCATCTGCCGCTCAGCCTGTTTCTCTGCTTGCCGCATCTGCAAGTCCTTCATCCGGCTTTCCTTGGTAGCGAGGCGGCGGTGGACCTTGGTGCGTTGATGAGCTTTCCACTGTTCCCCTTCCTCGACCATGAATGGTTCCTCGGGGTTTACGGTGCAGAAGGGGCAGATAATTTTGCGTCGGGCTGCGAGGACCGCGTTGGGGCTGCATAACGAAGGAAGGGCACGGTTAATTGAACCGCTTGTTTGAGAAGTATGGTGCGTAGGACTCACGTTGTAGGACGATCAGCTATATCGAGAAGATCAGAGGCTGTGGATGACAGGCTCCGTGGATCAGGGAGGTCTTCGAAGTTGAGGAACCCTGGATATCAACTGAGTGGGAGAAAAAGGAATACGATTAAGAAAGGTATTTACCGTCGGTTATTTGCAAGGCAGGCCTGAGCACATTCGTCCGCCAGCTATCGCCAAGTTCTAGAGGAAACGATATAAAAAAAGGGTATTTGTCGACCAGAGGAAATTTATGTTACCTGTAGCATCCAAGAGATACGTCGGTGTTAAACATTGCTCCTCATTGGTAGCATGTACGACAGGTAGTAGCTTGTTGCGTATCCATGATATCTGCCTTTTCGCGTATTTGCGCGTAGAAAGTTTCATACTTTCGACGGATTCCTGGAATTGCTTTTCCGGAGGATCGGGCGATGTGAGGTATTCGTGGAATTCTTTGTAGCCTGCAAAATCGCAGATGAGATTAGATGTAAGTGCGGAATGGGGCGAAAGCGGAATACCGATGGCTTGGTAGAGTCCGAGAGTGTAGTCTGTGTTTGGGTCTTCTTGTCCTTGGGTGGCGATTTTTCGCATTTCACGAATTTCGTTGAGGAGTCCGGACTGGAGGTGCACAAGTCAGAATCAAAGCGGGTGAGAGAGGGAAAATACTCGTGCCTCAATCATCTCATCGACACGAGCATCCAGGCGTGGGTTAAGCACTTCCGGGTCTGCGTATAACCAGTAACACAGAGTGCGGTACCTATGAGATGCCAATTGAGCAGGCAGTAATGGTCATCAGCGTGAATTCGCGTACCTGGGAGTAACGGATTCCTTCGATTGTTCGCTGACAATATCACTAGGCAGTTTACCTGTCTCCTTCATGATGCCGAGGTTCCGCAGAACCTTCCGTGTATCTCTCCAGTGCCATCTTGATGCCATCGTTGGATCAAGCTTTGACAAGAGCGTGTACAACGACAAGGCGGCCTTGGGATCATCCGCTGCAGAAGGTGGGTGGTCTGGGAGGGAGTTGAACAGCTGAAGCAGCTCTGGTGGCAAATTGGAGAGGTTCTGTAACAAAGCAGGTGACATTTCTGGGTGGGTGGTGGGTGTCGGGGGTTCTGTTTGGGAGAGGCGGTTGGGGAAGAGGAGATGTTGGATCCAATACGATGTTCCACCAACGACTATTGGGATTTTACCCTGTTGGTGGGTTTCTTCTATCTACCCATTTATTGATCAGTTTGCGAAGCCCGAGCATAAGATGTACGCGACTGACCGCCTTCATAGAGTCGTGAACCCATTGTCCAACGACATATTGTTCTCCAGGTTGCTTAAACCCCATCAAGAGATGTTCGACACCCTGTCGCTGGGGTTCTGGCATCTTGTTCGTGATGATATCCATTCCGGCGTAACATTGCATTGCATCTGCGTTGATGATTCTGGCACGGTTCGGAGATGATTTGGAGAGATGGAGGGCAATTTCTATTGCGAGTTGGGATTTACCGACGCCAGTGGTTCCGCATATTGCGATCAAGGGGAGACGCGTCGCGCTGGCCGCCATCATGGTAATGGTAGCGGAATGGGTTAAGAAGATGCGCGCTCCGGTGAGATTTGTCGAAGCGCCCATAAATCTCAACTCTTGAATTGCTCTTGAATTATGGCCAATACCACCGTCACCGGCGCGACCGCTATCCACGGCCAAAACCCGCAGGTAAGCCTTTTTCAGGTGCTGTGTTTCACTTGAAACTCATAGGAATCCACCCCTCTAGTTCCTTGTCGAAAATGTAATTCGAAATCGTATCTACGAGTCACCATATTGGAAGGAATACTGTTTCGCGTTGACTGGTGAGTACGCCCTCTTCTCAAGGACTGGGAGCCTTCTCATTGAAGATGGTAGCTGAATCTCTCATTGACAAGGCTATTGAACTCAGATGTATTGGCGGAGTCTATGGAAACCAACGTCCCACTGAGTTTCTTTGCCTGCTGCTGAAGCTCCTTCAAATTCAACCTGAGAAGGAGATTCTTTTGGAGTACCTCCAGGCGGAAGAGTTCAAGTAGGTGTCGTTCTTCTGTCTTCGCGAAAGGCATCGTGGTTGACGGTCTGTTCACAGATACCTTCGAGCCCTTTCTGCCATGTACATTCGAATGACGTTCAGCGCTGTGGATGTTTATGAAATCCTGGAGCCTTTGCTGAAGGACTATAGGAAGATTCGGTATAGGAATCAAAGTGCGTTTGTCACCTATTCTGACCTGTTCTTGCTAACGCGTGTTTTAATGGCTAGCTGGATACAACCTCACCTTCATGGACGAGTTCGTTGATTCTCTTCTGACAGAAGAACGCGTGTGCGACATCATCTTGCCACGTCTGCAAAAACGTTCTGTGATTGAAGACAGAGGTGATCTGGGGCCTAGGAAAAGTCGATTGCTGGACGCAATGGAAGGCAAGAGTGAGCACGGCAGTGACAGAAGTCGTAGCCGCAGTGGGAGTAGGAGTAGGAGTAGGAGTAGGAGCCGAAGTGCGAGTAGGCCTCGTAGCGACGGGGGTGGTCGAAGTGTTAGCAGAGGCCGGAGTCAGAGCAGACGTGGTACACCCTCGGACACGGGTTCAAGATACGTGTCGCGCAGTCCGTCGCGTTCGCGTTCCAGGTCTCGTTCAAAATCTCCATACCGCTCACGGAGTCGCAGTATCTCTCCGGATAGGATGGACGAGTCATGACGACAGTATATGCAATGTATTCACTATGTATGTACATGACTATTTACACAAAGCAGATCAGAGTACGTAGGTCGAGTATGCATAATACGCGATAAACGTTGTGACCAACATGGATGCGACAATGCGCCGACTGAGTGGGTGGCGAGAAGAAGGTAGTGTGAAGCTGGTGTGCTCAAAGTCTTCCAATTGGCCTTTGGGTGTGACTTCTCTAGAGTAGGCGTCGATGTCGGCCCACTGTAGCGAGCTCCACTTCTCAGGATGCGTTTCCGCATCCCAAAAGTGCTTGAAAGCCTCGGCTGTCTGTTTTGCGAAAGTTTCAGCAGATATGAAGCCAACACCAGTGCCCAACCCTGTCATCAAGACCTTTGTGATCTTTTGAGCAGGGTCGGTGGCAGATGCGTTGTGTTGTGTGAGGGAGTTTAAGAGC
Organism: Pleurotus salmoneostramineus; assembly: GCA_002583695.1. Lineage (NCBI taxonomy): Eukaryota > Fungi > Basidiomycota > Agaricomycetes > Agaricales > Pleurotaceae > Pleurotus > Pleurotus salmoneostramineus. The sequence continues at coordinate 127,006 of BEWF01000392.1, forward strand.
GACCAGACGCAGTTGTAGACGATTTCCTTGTTCCATCGAATTATTTCGGGGATGCGCATGGTGGGGACGAGAGCGATGTAGGAGCAGTGGTGTTGATTGTTCTCGCATATTGTACCGGCGAGGGGGACGATGGTACATGTCCCTGGAGGTGCGTAGCCTTTCCAGCGACTGTAGAGGGCCTCCTGGGTGATGTTTGTGACCTTCAGCCAGTTTTCACGCTTGGGCTCAGGTGCGAGAGCCAGAGCGAGGAAGTAGTCAAAGCTGAAGCAGTTAAGAAGCATTAATCATATAGGATGCGGTAGTGCTTACCCTCCATCAAGTCGCCCGTACGAGTTCGCAGGGGACACGATGCAGTCGAAATGAGAAAATGGAGGTTTGAGGTCGGCTAATCTGTCATTGACGATGGTTATTTTGGAGAGAATGGGCTCTGGCAAAGTCTCTTCGAGCGATTTCCGAAGTGCGTCTGTGAGGGATTTTGATGGGTCGAGGACAAGGAATTCGATGTCCTGCAAGCTCATGGTCGTGGTTGCTGTGAAGGAAGAAGAGGCGGGCACAGCCCCCTGAGTGCTGTAACGCCTTCCCCCTGAACGAGCATGGGACTTGGAATTACGTGCCATGATCCCCCCTCTTTCACCCTTGCCCCTTAGCAAACGCCGCCAGTCGTCCCTAAGGAAAGCATCATCGTGCAAAGGCACCCGCCTCCTCGAGATCCTGGATCCTGAAACACGTTGCCCCCACGCTCCAGCCTTGCTTTTCCGTCCATCACAGCTGCTGGCCTACTGAACTTCTTAAGTTCTTCTCCCCACACTCATGGAAAGCTCACGCAACACAGAAGACTCTCCTCGCCCTTGCACATACCACCCTGCTTTCTCTTCTCCAGAAGCAAACCTCGTCCTCCGTTCGACAGAAGGGACACTCTACCGCGTTCCGTCCTTTGTCCTCCTCAATACCACAGAGTTTTTCAAGAGTGTGCTGACTTTGCACGTCACATCTTCGTCAAGTGATGTTTTGGGTACCATACACATCAATGAACCGGATGCCATCTTGGAGCGTATCCTCCGTATGCTTTGTGGGCTATCTGTTCCTCTCTGGCAGAGTTTTGAGCAGGTAGAGGGCGTCTCCAAGCTTGCGGAGGAATGGAATGCACCTGGACCCCTCGCTGCCATCCGTGCAGCCATCACAACCCCACTCTTCCTTTCCAATCCCCTTCGCCTGTTCGCCATCGCAACCCACTTTGGCTGGGAAGAAGAAGCCAAGCTAGCTTCGAAACATACGCTAGCTTTGTCCCTGTATGACGAACAGAATCAAGAGCTTCTGCAGCGGATTCCTGCGAAGGATCTCCTTGCTTTGCTCAACCTCCATCGAAGACGTCGAGACGATATCAAGCGGATGCTGGATTCTGATCCGCTTTTCGATATCGGCAATTCCGATCCGCGGTTTTGTCGTGAGTGTGGGGAGAGGTTGTATAACCATACGTGGAGGGAGCTGAAGATTCGGATGTTCATGGAGATGGATAAGAAGCCTTTGGGTGATATGGTCGGGAGTTTGGAGATGGAGGAATGGCCCGAGGCGCAAGCGTGCTGGAATGCCAAGTGTTCGAAAGATACGTGCGGAAAGCTGAATTACGATCGTCTGACGATGTTGCAAGCCATCCAGTCGTGTATGGCGAGGTTGCCGGATTCGCTGTAGTAACATTCGAGGGTTTGGGATATTATCGTCGTCAAACATCGTCATTGTTCGCTAATTCGTTCATATGCATGACATGCATCATCATCGTAAACTATATACTAGGGCCCAAGTAACTATTTTCCGGAACTTTTATGTCCAGGTAGCGTAGACGCATAATTACTATCTTGAAAATCGGAACCGGGCCTCCCGTTTGGTCGGAGGTGCTATTGATGTTTTACCGAAGATGGGGATCAAGCGGTTTTGAAGGGGAGCAGCAAGGTTCAAAGGTGCATCATAGTCCGTGTAGAAGACGGTGACCGTGGAGGAGCAACCTTGCACAATGTCTGTCTCACCAGGGAGCCTCGGGTCTCCAGTGAAGTTGGTGTTCAGGCCAGGGAATTGCCTAGTTTTAGAACGATGTGAGTATTTAAGGATTCGACACAGACTAGAAAGTGGAGAACGTACACATCATCAAAAGTGGGCATGCCAGTGGTCGCATTGATGCGAATTTTGTCCATGGCTGCACCACCCGTCATACGCGTCAGTGTGAACGGTGGCTAGGGGAACGATGCCGGTGAGCAACAAACGTTGAACAGCAGCAAGAGAAGGAGATAGGGTCACTTACAGCAGAGCAGTTGGTACCTGCGCCGACGAAAGGGAATTGCACACTATTCAGGAAAGTGGGTAGGCAATCAAACCAGGGTGAAGTATAATTAGATACCTGATACCGATGCCTACAGGCATCAACATATCCGTCTTTAGGTCGACATTATCAATCAGGGCTTCAACGAAGTTGGCGATCAACTGAAGTGGAAAGCAATGTTAATCAAGTGGGTGTGCAAAAGATCGTCAGAGTCGCTCACGTTGCCTTGAATTGTTGCAGGGTCATCTGGCCGTCCAGTGATAGTGGTGAAGGAGCGATGAGTTCCGTTTACACCGGAGAATGCCACAGCAGGGAGCTATGTCCTGTGTATCAGATAGATACGGCGCTGCGATCATGCACACGACTTACACCTCGGTAGACAGCCGCATACGCACCACCGAGCGTGCCACTCAGCGTGTAGAGGAAGGGACCGAGGTTGGCACCTTCGTTGGGGCCGGTTACGACGAGATCTATTGTCTTGTTGCCCCAGAACTGGGGGTTTACGATGTCGAGTCCGAAGGCAACAGTCGCCGCTGGGGTAGCATTGAAATACCCTAATCGACGTGTTAGCGATATCGAATGAGGGGTGGACTTGGGGCTTACAGATGTTGGCGTCGTTCTCATCGCGACCGAAGAAGGGTGCGCCGACTGGGATGGTACCAAATTCACCGCCGGGTTCGGTGATGTTGACGGTTGGAAGGACGAAGGAACCACCCTTCCCTGACTGCTGGACGGCGGAGCTAGGGAGAAGGAAGGGAGGCAGACGCGTCAGCTCAATGAATGTGTTCACGCGACGCGATTGATGGGAAGATTTGGAGCTTTCTCTCACCCAACTAGGAGGACATCATGCCCACTGGCCTTGAGAGCTTTGTAAGTTTCTCTAGATTAGGTCTATGATGAGGATATGGTCTAGGAGATCACTGTGGAAAAGGAGACCGACCTGATGTTCGCTGAAGCCCAGCTGTCATCGTTGGAGAGTAAGATATTCAAGGCGGACGCAGCGGCAATGAAAGAGAAGAGCTGGAGAAGCAACATGGTAGCAAGGGGGCTCTGGTTGCTGGCTGGCCTTTCAACCGCATTCTTGCCCGAGCTTTATATGCTCGAGGCAAGGTCAGAGGTTCGGTCGGGCTTGTTTCTATAAGCTCCATCAAATGTCCGTATACTCGAATTTACTTAAAAATACTCACCAATGGATGACTAGCGGTCGCCCACGTTCGAGGAGAGACGAGGGATCTGTAGAAGGGAGTGTGTCCTCGAAATCCCAGGTCCTGGTCGCCACATGCAGCTCGAGGAGATGGCTCCCAGAGATGTCTGAGCGAGGGAAATTGTGTGCTCCGGGCGCCATGGACGACGAGCTCGTGCCGTTACGCCAGGCAGCCTTTACCGTGTAGATAATCAAATCGCTTGCATACGTACATGTTTTGTGCAGAGGAAATGAGGACGAGTTTTTTGGTGCCGTCCGATGCATGAATGATGAGCCATGGCGGCTTGGAGTTGTTTGATCTCTACCGCCATCACAGCGACGACCTTTTTTCAGCCTCGATTCCAACTTTCTGCGACCACCGCGACGGGCAGGGAAAGGTCAGACGACCCAACGAACTCGTTTCCTTTTTACGAATTTTAAAAAAGGGAGATATGGCGTCCACTGCCACGGCAGCGAGTCTGCCGTCTTACATGATGCCTGGCGTCCCCATCGTCCAACCTCCTCATCTCGACGGAGACTCTTCGCTGGCCACAGAGATTCTGCCTGGGCCGCCGTCCATTGCCTCGGTCCAGCAGGCAGCGCTCAAAGGAGCCGTCAAGAAGCCTGTGTCCTATCTTCCACCTAAAGACCCAAACTCCACCTACGCTGCCCTCTTGGCCATCACCCCCCAGGCCAGTCTACCCCAGGTCGAGGGTCCTCGCACGAAACGTATGCGCACAGACAGACCGTAAGTCCTGTTTTGAAATCACCACAAAGCAACGCACTCATATACAACTCCGTCTGCTCGCCACTTGGACCCTCGCACCTTTCTTCTTAAACGAATGCCCCCATCCTTGCTTTCATTGTAATCAATCCATCATGCCACTCAACCCCACATCGACTGCGTACAATATCCCTCGGGACAGGAGCACCTCTGGTCGTGCTCAGCGTGCCTCTGCTCGTCAGAACGGGCAAAATGCTGTCCTATCAGCCCCTCCGAATCCCCCCGCCCCAGACGACTCTATATCGATTTCTGCGCAGCAACCAGCTTCATCAGATGCTGCTGCTTCAGTTTTAGAGGGTACATCGTCTGCTATATCTATTTCTGCGCCAGCACAAGCATCCACCAGCAAGCCTGCCAACGGCCGTGGGAGACCAAGGAGGGATAAGGGCAAGGGCAAGGATGTGGACGGTCTTGCTGTGAAGGTCAAAGAGGAGCCAAAAACTGACATGTTACCTACTCCAGAACCTGTAGGGCCAATGGTATGTCTTATTTTCTCATCGCAAGGCTTCTTTTCTCTCTTACTTATGTGATCCTTCCCTTTTCAAGATCAATCACAACGATGACCACTGCTCCGCTTGTCGATCTTATGGGGGCCTCGTCTATTGCGATGGCTGTCCGAAATCGTTTCACTTTTGGTGCCTCAATCCGCCGGTCGAAGAGATGGATGATAAGTCGTGGTTTTGCCGGGCCTGTATGGCCAAGAAGGTGCGCCAGCGTCTTTGCTGCCTTAGTCACTCATCCCTAACGATGACTTTCACCAAGACCCGGCCTCCAAAGCCTAAACCCTCTGAGTTATCATCGCTTATAAGCCATCTTGACTACAGCAATCCAGTCGAATTTCAGTTACCAGAAGACATAAGAACATTTTTCAAAGATGGTATGTGCATCCTCATGATCGGATAACAGTCCGTAGCTGACCTCCGCGCAGTCGGTACAGCCCCTAATGGTGCATACGTGGATACCTCTGAAGCCAAACAGCCTCGGTTGAAGTAAGTTCGTTCTGTGATTTGCGTCGTGAAATCGAGTTGAGCGCGTGCTAGTCGTCTTGGCCAACTTGATGAGCGGGACTCTTATCGTCTGCGAGATCGGAATGGTGCCCCCGTGCTTTGTTTTCGATGTGGTACATCCTCAATACCAGAATCCGTCGCTGCGGCTGCACCTGCCGCCAAACGAGCTCGCAGATCATCATCGGCAGCTGTCTCGGACGCATGGAGACCTGTTATCACTTGTGATTATTGTTCCCTTCATTGGCATCTCGACTGCATAGACCCTCCCCTCCCGATAATGCCTCCTTTCAACAAGAAGTGGATGTGTCCGAATCACGCGGAACACATTATAGTAAGTCTATTGCAAAGGCCCTCCCTCATCTTTGGTGATATATTGACTGGGCTCCAGCCATTAAAACGACGCATTCCAAAACATAATGTATCACCTACAGACATCAAAGGTACAGGTCAATTTAACAACGGCAACATCGATGTCATCGACTCCGATACGATTTCCTCTGCACCACCAAAGGTTCCCGTGGATGAAGTCCTGATCAACGGCCGTCGGTATAGAGTCCCTGAGAAAACTATCATCATGGATTTCTGGGAACGCTGTCAGGGAGTTCACCCTTACCCGTCCGCGTAAGCCCTCCTTGCTTCGATATTGATACAGGAGGTTGACGGTTCTGCAGGCCGGCTGAAGAAGACTCTGGCTCGTTAACTCCTCTTACAACCTTGAGCTCTCTGGAAGAGGATATGGCTTATCAGGCTCCTTTGATCGATGGAAGTCCTTCTCATACCCCGGATGACCTCCAAGTCGCCAAGGTGAATTAGTCTTTATCCTGGATTTTGGGACGAGCCGAACTGACGGATGCTTGAGATGCTTGCTTCGCTGCGAGGGTCAACCTCGTCCAAGGCCCTTCGTTCACCCGTGAAACTCAATGGCATCGTGAAACACTCTTCGTCAAAGATGGTCGATGCTGGGACTCAGACAGAAGGGGATCCTCATGTGAAGGCTCAGCTCCTTCCTACGTTAGCGGATAAACCTACCCCAACGCGAGGCGCTAGGGTGTGTCTTCTCAGTCATCGAGCAGTGCCTCTGGTATTGATTGCTCTGTCTAGCGAATCGTTGGTCCCCCGGCGAAGGAGGCCCAATCACGCGTTGGTTCATCTACATCGATCAGTCTACGTCGACGAAAGTCGACCAACAGCGTTCAACCTGAGCCTAGCACTAGAGAATTGCGATCACGTACAACTCGCGAAGGCACAGCTTCTAGCGTCGCCACTACTACGAAGGTACGCCATTCTGGTCATTTAGCAGGATTCTTTGTTGATCACAAATATAGGCGGAGGCCGCACCGAGGAAATCGACGGGCAAGGGCATGACCGCGACAGATTATCTCATTCAAGCCGGAGTTGTTGCACCCCGTGAAATGAAGCCTCCAGATAGCATCCCACCACTTCGTATCAAGGTCGGGTTCATCCCACCGCAGTCTTTGGATAAATTTCAATAACCCTTCTACAGCTGGAAGACTCTGATACTTCCCTTCTTCTCAACGCATCAACCAGCGCGCCGCCCAAAGTAAGTCATCCTTCACTTTAGGCTTTCGGGCAAGGCAATAATTGGCATCTGTAGCCTAAACGAGGCCGAGCTCGTAAATTGCCTCAGAAGGACCCAGAACCACCCAAGGAAGCTACGGAAGTCAAGGAGAAGCGGCCTCGGAAGCGCAAAGTTCGAGAAGACGACGTTGAAGCTGATCTCGCCCCTCCTGCTCAAATTGCTTCGACGTCTTCTGGCGGGAAAGCGCGTCCGCCTGTGGGCGGGAAGACCATTATGAGCGCCCCCGTCCCCGTTAAACGAGCTGCGAGGGGAGGTAAGCGTGGTGGAGCTGCTAGCACCCGGTCTCCTGCTACTCCTCGTCGGGTGACCGAACCTGCCCCACCGGTGGTGACTACCACTCCCACTCTGAAAATTCGTCTCCCCAAACCGAGCAACCTCAGTGCCTCGCCTCAGAGACCGGGACTAAGCGTAGATACCCCAACATCCCTATGAGGGAGGGAAGAACTTTTTGATGATGTTTTATGATGTATCATAGTCCACCACTTGAGTTGACGCACCGCACCCCTCTGGATGTCTGGATGTTTTTCCATTGCGCACTCTTGGGGTTTACAAGTATAATACTGTATATCTGCCGGGATGGCCATGATTTACGTACACTAAATACAATGCAACATACAGAAGACGTGTGGGTGGTGAGCGTGGTGTCGTTGGGATGAGCGGGGATGGTGCATGGTGCTCGGAGCGCCTGGAATCCTGGATCTTGTCCGGGTTAAGCACATGCCAGCCATGAAATGTGGTTTATACCTTCGGGTGGAACTCTATCATCTCCTTTCTCACCAACAACATGGAATCTTTACGACCGTTAGTAGAAGAATGGCTTGCCTTGGATAAGGTTCGTTTGTTTGGCTCTTCCTACGCACTACAGTACGATCCCGAGGCTCATTCAATGATTCGTTGGTTTCTTAGAACGAAGCGACTCGCGCGGAGATTCAGAAACTCTGGGATGATGCGAACGTTGGTGAGCTTGAGAAGAGGATGAGGTTCGTTAGTACGATGTAATGCTTATCCCGGAGCGATCTAACGTTATGTTTCTAGGAAGCGGATTGAGTTCGGGACCGCTGGTAAGTCTTCCGGGCTTTCCTCTTTCTCTTCCGTTGAGATTGTTGATTATGTTCTGTTGTAGGGTTGAGAGGACGTATGGAAGCGGGGTGGTCCCGTATGAATGATCTGATCATCATCCAAGCTTCACAGGTACTTCCATCCATCCATTATATATTGAATGCGCCGTCTGAATGATTGCACACTTAAAGGGTCTCTGCGCGTATGTCCTGGCCAATGTTACCGATGCACGCACGAAAGGGATTGTCGTTGGTCACGACCATCGTCATCATTCGAAGCATTGGGCAGAGTTGACTGCTTCGGTGTTCCTGGTGAATGGTGTGAAGGCGTACCTTTACCGCGACTTGGTGCATACGCCGATGTAAGTGGCTTGGATATGTTGTATAAGGCTTGAACTAATGGTCGTGATGTGTGTTCTAGGGTGCCATTTGGCGTGAAGACACTCAAGGCGGCTTGTGGTGTTATGATCACAGGTAGGTCCTACGGTATGGACTATCTTTGAGGTGTGTATTGAACGGTGTACGTGTGTATAGCTAGTCACAATCCAAAGGTATGTAGCGTACCGTTCCATCGCGTTTGGAGAGGTATTTACATTACCGGCAGGATGATAATGGGTACAAAGTACGTTCTAAACCTTACCCTCTATCTCAACGAGCTCACGTCCAACTCAACGTATTTCTAGGTATATTGGGAGAATGGCGTCCAAGTGGGTTACATTTTGTTACTGAAACCTCGATATATCCTTCTGATGCGTCGTTTTATTTTGTTTCGTTTTATTTTTTGACTAGATTATTGGGCCGCACGATGTTGGCATCTCCACATCTATCAAAGCCAACCTGACACCCCAGACTTGGGATACATCCGTCATCAACACCTCTGAGCTATGCACGGACCCAACGCAAGAAATGCAGGAAGCGTATTTCGCTGCTTTGTCGAAGTTGTGTTTGTACAAGTGAGCTTTCCTATCTATATCATATCCCCGCCTACCATCCCCACCTACCATCCCGTTTACTCTCATCTGCATGACCGAGCACTTCGCTGAATAACGTTGATGTTAAGGTCACTCAACTCGGACGACCCAGTTAAATTCGTGAACACGTCTATGCATGGTGTGAGCGATCCGTTCGTCACGAGGGGGTTTGAGATCTTTGGGTTGCCTCCGCCGGTTAAGGTCAAAGAACAGCAAATGCCGGATCCAGATTTCCCTACGGTGCCGTTTCCTAATCCTGAAGAGAAAGGTTCGTCTGCGCTATGGATTATAGCTTGATTTATTGGGTGTTGATATTGTCATTCGCAGGAGCCTTGGTATGAGTGGGACGTTCATGTGATGTGCATGATACTGACTGTAGTTGATTTTTGTTTGAAGGACCTGGCGATTGCTACGGCGGAAAGGGAGGGCGCGCAATATGTTCTGGCGCAGGATCCGGATTCGGATAGGTTCGCGGCTGCTGAGAAAGGGTGAGTGAAAAAATGTCAAGAGGATATTGATCACTATGCTGACTTGGTTGGTGTTGACGTTGTTATCAGCGCTGACGGGAAATGGATCGTGTTCACGGGTGATCAGCTCGGTGCGTTGTTCGCAGCGCGGGAGTTGGATATCTACAAAAAGTCGGGCAAGCCTATAGGTAAGCAAGATCATCTATATTCCTTGTCCTATATTTTTCGTATCTGACTGACGGACGGTTTTTTAAAGATAAACTGGCGATGGTTGCGTCTACTGTTAGCTCGAAGATGATTGAGGCTATGGCGCATGTCGAGGGGTTTAAGTTCGTCGAGTGTCTTACAGGTAATTTATTTTATTTTTTCTATTCTATCTCTCCGTGGTATGTGTGATTGATGTTAACAACGGATGATGATGATGGTAGGATTCAAATTCATCGGCAACACGGCGTTGACCCTCGTCGAACAAGGGTATGAGGTGCCGTTTGGTTATGAAGAGGCTATTGGGTATATGTTTGGTCCGGAGATTAGGGATAAAGATGGTGTTGCTGCGACTGTGAGTTTCCTCCCTTCCCCCTTCTCCCATCCCATCCACCTTCCCCCCTTCCCATCCCCCTTCCTAACCGGTGAAAATTCCGTCTGATGGATTCCGATTGATTACTGTTGATGATGTTGGTGATAGGTGTCGTTTGCTGAGTTCGTGACGTCGCTGAAGCGGGAGGGGTATACGGCGAGTTCGTATATGAAGCAGCTTTATGAACGGTGAGTCCCCTCTGCTTTTACCTTATTTCGGTTTAGGTGGGAACTGAGTGCTTGGTGACTTGGGTGAAGATATGGCTTTTTCAAGGTGTGTCTCGAGTCAATTGATATTGATGTGGGGTTTGTAAGTTAATCGATCCGTTGGTTCTTCTAGACGAGTAACAGCTACTTTATCTGCACGGACCCAGCAACGATTGATGCTATATTCAAACGTGTACGGGATTATCCAGTAAGCAAACCGGTTGTACCTATGCATATGCACGGTAGCTTCACTGATCCCATACAGTCGGACACTCGCTCACCAGCAACCGCACCCATGCACATCCACGCCACCTATCCATCGCACATTGCAGGCTTGACGGTGACGAGTGTGGTTGATCTGACGATAGGGTATGATAGCACGAATGCACCGAGTTTCGAGCCGAGGCTGCCGCTTTCGTCGGGGCATATGATACAGTTTAGAGCGGAGGGTGGGGATGTGAAGATTGTGCTTACGACGAGGTGCGTCTGTCGGACGAGATTGTTGAAATTTTATTGGCGAGGAGTTGACGTGTATCCTTGAAAAAATAGGACGAGTGGGACGGAGCCAAAGGTTCGTGTGTTTTTCGTTGAGAGAAGTGAAATTGATTGTTGATTGTGTGGGTGGTTTGGATAGATCAAGTATTATCTTGAAGGGAGTGGAAGGGATCCAGCGAAGGTGGAGGCGATATTGCCGCGCGTCGTGGAGGAATTGGGGTCGGAGTGGTTGGAAGCTGGTAAACACTCGCTTGGTAGACCATAATTCCCTAATTACCAGTGACGGTCAGATAGTGTAGTGGGATAGTGATATGAAGTGATGGTGGTAGGATACAACATGTTAACAGTTAAGAGTGGATAGAATACAAAACAAGCATGGTGTAACCGCAAGAATGTTCTAGAGTAGATGTCGAGAGTGAATGTATGTACTCTATAAGCAAAAAGTACGAGCAAAAATTATAAGCAAAAGATCTCCTTCTACTAATCACCTCCGTCGACGATTCCTGGTTTTTCGACATTCTGGGCAGAACCAGTCACCTTCGATGGGCTGCGTGATTCCGACGCAGGACCAGTGGAACTGGAGTGGGTAGTTAGTGGGATGGGTTCAGGAAAGGAAAGGAGGGGAGGGGAGATGAGGGCTTACCCATTCTGTTACGCATGTGCTGTTGTCGCAGCCAATTAGCTATGAGACAGAACGCGTCAATGAGGGATAGTTCAAGTTGGGACAAGGGCGGATGCATTGATACGCACATGATCATCAAGAGCTCTACGGCAGAAACAATATACTTCTGCTTCTTGATCGCCTGGTTGTTTTGGCGGGAGGATTTTGAGTGACCGTTTCCCCGCGTCGTCCGTCTTGTGGGATCTATTATTCCTCGGAGGTCGTCTCGATCGTTTCTTCCCCGTATCCTCCGTTACTCCAAGGACCGTATCACCCTGCTCGTTCACCGGATTAGCCAACGGCACATCTACCTCCCCCTCCCGCTTATCATCATCGTCGTCGTCATCGCTGATCTCCACCTGCGCCGGTCTAGACCACCTTGATACGGGGACGAGGTCCGGGAGGATGACGGGCGCGAGAGAGGAGTTGGGGTTGGTGCCGAGTGAGATGGCGGCTTGTTGTTCTTTGATGGCTTGGTCGATTTGACGCATGTGCCGATCGACGGAGTCGCAGGCTGCTTGGGCGAGGTTTACTTTTTCCTCGGAGGCGTCGGAGAGGTCGTCGGTTAGTTTGGCGATGTAGGCGAGGAGTTGGCGGTTTGGTGTTTGTGATAGTGAGGGTGATGGTGAGGTGGGGGTGATAGAGGTGGGAGGGGATGTTCGGTTGTGGATGTAGGCTTGGATTGCGGGGAGGAGGTCTTGCAGGTGGCCTTTGTTTTGAGTCAAGTCAACGACAAAGGGAAAGGTAGACGGATGCGAGACGAACTGCGTGCTTGGTTGTCCAATTCGCGCATCAGCGTGAATTGGCGGACCAATGTCAGAGGCATTTGGTCGATCGCTGGTAGAGGCTATTGAGCCGAGTGACGATCGACATAAGCGAGAATTGGACGCGTTACCTTCGTAATGTTCTTCCCTGAGCGCGTCCCAGATGGCTTGTTCCTTGTCCACGACGCCTTCACCATTTTCTTCCTCTTCTTCCTCCTCCTCTTCCTGGGGGGCAGCCGCTGCGACGCGTGATGGTGGTGGTACTTCTTCTGGCTCGAGCTGTGGACGCGATCTCAAACTCCTTGTGGACATGTTCACGAAAGGAAGCAAAGAAAGGGACAAGGGAGTGGGGTTCGAGCGGCTAATTTGGGTGAATTTGTCTTGGTTATGAACCGAGTGCTCGCTGTAACTGGCACCTCCCTCGAAATCGCTGGTTCCCTCACTGGCATTCCCTACGTCGGTGCTGCTGCGCTCCTCCTTAACCAGATCGCTGGGTGTTGTAATGAAATTCAGGTGAAGAAGGTTAGTACTTGAAATTCGTCTTTAGAGTCGAGCTATGACGTAGTTGGCTGATTTTTCCATATATCCATCAACGCTGGATACTGTTGAATCGTGATGCGCTATGTCTTGTAGATCAAGTCTAGACAGCTGGCGAGTCGGTGTACGACGCTTATATTGGCGTTGGAAGAGCATGCTTCGAGGCTTGCGGGATCGGAATTGCAGCAATGCGCGGATGAATTGCAACCGTAAGCCTAACCTACCTAGCCTCCAATCAACCTCCAATGTTCCAATTGGCTACGGTGGAGTGCGATGCTCATGGGTGCACCTTAGTGTCCTGGAGACGATATTGCGTCGTGTAAGGACTTGGTCGCGATATAATCGTGTCCAGTGCTTTAGTGGGTCTCTTTTCGTTTTGTGGAGCTTTATCTTTTGTATTCGTATGGTCGAGTTCTCATCCATGCCTTCTTTCTTTCTCTAGTTTGGAACGGTGATATCGAGAAGGGTATTGAACAGTGTACCAGTGAACTTGAAAGTGCTCTTGGTATATTCAACGTACGCTCCCCAAGACTCCAACCAATACTACAGTCTCTCATGAAGTAACTGCTTTGAATTTTGATGTATCCAGGTCAACGCCCAAATAATCGGTAACACTCTCCACCGCGAATCCATCAACCTCACGCGCGCGCAGACCGCGGATATTCAAGAGTTGAGAGAGATGATTGGGCAGATATTGACGTCGAGGCAGGATATGGACCAGGTTGTGGAGATGCAGGCGAGGGGGACGAGGGCGGCGGAGATTGTTATGCGGGCGGGTCAGCAGGTGAGTGTTATGTTTACTCTGATGGTACGGTACAATATACTAGGAACTAATGCTGAGGTTTTGTCTAGGAATTGAGGGTTTTGCGGGAGGCTGAGCATCATGACCTCGACCAACCTGCGGCCTCTTCACGTGCACTACAGAATACCAATGATACTACCACCACCAACCCTCAAACCACCCCTCACACCAACCCTAACAACCCCACCACGAACACCAACGCCAGATACATGGAATACCAACGCAACCTCCTCGATCTACACCGTCTCACCGGTGTACCGCCATCGGTGAAGGTGTTGAATGGTGAGGTGACGAAGGTGGGGGAGTTGGCGGTCGCGGGGGGGACGTATAGTGATGTGTGGATGGGGAGGTGGTTGGATGGGGAGGAGGTTGCGTTGAAGGCTTTGAGGAATGTTAGGGTGGCGGATTCGAGGGCGAAGCAGGTGTGTGCTAATAGTATTCCGATTTTATTTTAGAGTGACGTTGGTTAACGATTGCTCACGTTATGTGTGTGTGGCTTTGTAGCGATTCGAACGTGAGATCCAGGTGTGGTCCGAGCTGGAACATAATAATATTTTGCCGTTTTATGGGATCGTGACGGATTTTGGGAATCATGTACATATGGTGTGTTACTTCATCCTCCCTTTCACAAGTTCCGTCGTCATATCCGTTTCACGCAAACTCATTGCCTATGATTGTGGATTGTGTAGGTGTCGCCGTGGCAGGCGAATGGGAATGCTCTTGAGTGCGTGATCATCTACTTCCCCTTTTTCCTTCTCTTCTTTTGGGTACGGAAGGATTGAATGCTGACATGGTGGTGTGTGTGTGGTGGGTGTTTAGGTACACGAAGGCGCATCCGGAGACGGATCGATTGGCGTTGGTGAGTTCTCCGTCTTCCTTCTTTCCTTCTTGGCTTCTTTACGCTTTCAATCTTTCCTTGCTTTCTTTCACTCTTTCCTTTCCCTTTCCCTCTCAATCAATCCTTCGAATCAATCCTTCCTTCAAACCATTCCTCCATCCATGTCCCCGTCCATCCTTTTCACGCTCTCATGCTCTCATGCTTTCACGCTTCCTTCTTTGGTCAAGCGTATTTGTATTCCATAAGACACGGAGATTAACCGCAACTTCACGTTCTTTGTTTATCTCTTCATTATTTTATTCATTTACTTACTACTTACGCATACACGGACAGCTCATCGGCGCCGCTCGGGGATTGGAGTACCTGCATCAGTCGGGTGTCGTCCACGGGAATGGTGAGTTCCCCTTCCTTTCTCTTCTCCGTTTACTTCTCTTAGTCATTTTTTCACTGACTCATTGATTCACTGACTCATTGATTCATTGACCTCATTGTGGGCGGTATTAACTTACTTACTAACAAACGGAATACGGAACATGGGAATGCGGATTAGTCAAGTGTGTAAGTACGATTTCAATTGAATGGCTGAATGGATATCAACGGTGACGTTTAGGCGAACATCCTCGTTTCCGCAAACGTAAGGGTCTAATCTACTTTACCTCCTTCCATGCGTTGTCACTAACTCGTACACGTAGGGCGACGCCCGGATATGCGACTTCGGCATGTCGAAGATCATTTCTCAGATAACAGAGCAGCCTGTGTCTGTGACGCTCACGAACACGGGCAGTGCGCGGTGGTTGGCCCCCGAGCTGATCGACGGGCGGGTAAACGGACCGAGTAGAGAGGGGGATAGATATGCGTTTGGGATGACGGTGTTGGAGTTGTGGACGGGGAGGGAGCCGTATGCGGAGGTGAGGAGGGGGGCGGCGGTTATTTATGAGAAGGTTGTGAGGAGGGTGTTGCCGATGAGGCCGTGTGGTAATGTTGAGGGGGGAGGTGGGGGTGATGGGGGAAGTGG
>BEWF01000394.1:0-16202 GCA_002583695.1 Pleurotus salmoneostramineus
CAGCCTTACCTGTATTTCTAGACCAAAATAAAGTGGATTGTCCACTCTTGCTCATGACACAATTCGCGGATCTTTCCACAGTGATCCATGGGGGTCTGCTTAGATAATCCCAGATTAGGTGGTGAAATGGAAATTATACTAATTGGTGGATATTATCTACTCTGAATATTGGGTGATTCCTAATTTGGACAGTAAAGCAGTGCGCCCCGCCCGCGCCCCCAATTCTGGATAATGGGTACCTTCCAAATTGGGACAGACAAAAACCCTCCCCCGCACGCTCCATTGACCAGGGAATAGGACTGCCAGATACGGTTTGTCCACTCTCGCACGTGTTCTGTTCCGTTCTGTCTGTCCCGTTCTGTCTTGTCCACGTGGTCATTGTTAGTTTCTCCGTTCCTCCCACGCACCCGCCTCTCCCTGCTCGTTCCTCGGCCCGAATGTTTTCTCAGAATGACATATTGTTCGCGGTAACTTGGAAATAGCGTTTCGTCAAATTCTCATTTCGCATGCCTTACCATTCCGAGCGTATCACTTCCAACCAGACAAAAAAAGGAAAGAAGAAAAAAACATAAAAAAGAAAAGAAGAAAAAACATATCCGTCTCGGTCGGGTTTCCGTATTTTCGGCACGGATGTTTGCACGCTCGCATCATGTCCTGTTGCTTCTTCGTACCCGGTATGCTCATATGCACTCGTCCCCCGCCCGCGACATTTTCCAGAATGAGAAAAACATATCCACCCCACATATATTTTCCTTCGATGCGCCAGTTCTCTATTCAGCACATCCATACTACGTGTTCGCATTCCTTTGCCACCGAAATCCCGCATTCCTTCGCCACAGAATTGCACGGAAATCCCGCATTGCGGTCGACCACTCTGACTGCTGGCATACCCCGTTGATTGGCCCGTCCAAACTTAAACTTCAGATGTTCTATCTACCCACGTCGTTGCCACATGCCGACCTCGAGCAGAGTTAGACTTAGCTCTATAACTCTAGACTACCTCTGTCAATGCCGCCGGCTATCACAAGTCCCAGCGCCCGTTTACGTTGCGGATTTCCACTCTAAGTTACATCCAAGTATTAAGCGCCCAACCCGTTCCTCTCCAAGTCCCTCGTTTGAGATAGTTTCGCAATTCTACCGAGTACTTTGTCGGGAAGTTGTACTGTATCTTATAATATATGAACCGCGGCAGCAAAATTCTTAAGCACATGGATAATTGCATCAGAAAGCGGTATATTCGAGCCATGCGGCCCATCTGACGCGGCGACAAACACATACTGACAAACACATACTGACAACACTACAAACGGACAGATACGGAGAGGGGTAGATAGAGTTCGGGAGCAGGCAACGGCGCAAAGACAAGACTAAACGACGTATGAAAAAAAAAAAGTCCAAGCTTGGGGAATGACAGCGACAACGACACAACCACACTACACACGGACTGCGGTGCCCGCAGCAATAGCCCGAGCCATCCTCCTATGGCCTTCTTCGACACTGTCGACGGTGAAGTACACGGCGCGGGAGA
Organism: Pleurotus salmoneostramineus; assembly: GCA_002583695.1. Taxonomy (NCBI): domain Eukaryota; kingdom Fungi; phylum Basidiomycota; class Agaricomycetes; order Agaricales; family Pleurotaceae; genus Pleurotus; species Pleurotus salmoneostramineus. The sequence goes on from BEWF01000394.1 coordinate 1,529, forward strand.
CACCGGTGACGAGAGGGGACACCGTGTCCCACCCAATAAAGACACCTATGTCGCGGCCACGGGTGATCACGTACACGGTCCCGGTTTCGTCGGCGTCGGGGACATGGTAGAGGTCGGTGGGCACGCTGTTAGTGCTGCTGGAGCTGCCGGTGGGTGGTGCGTTCCCGCTGCTAAGCCCTCCGTCACCGCCGCCGCTGCTGCTGCTGCCACCTCCAGTGGAGACGGCAACGCCAGCGCCGCTGCCACCAACGGCCAGTAAAGACGCACTGGGTCCGACGGGGGCGGCAGGGGGCATCTTGGAGCTAAGGTCGTTGTTGCTGTTTGGGACGAAGACGGAGGACGAATATTGGGGGGGGGAACGACCACCACGGGGATGGCTGGTGTGGCCAGCGGCGGGCAAAGCGCCGGAGGAATTTTCAAGAGAGTCGGCGAGGGCGCGAAGGGCGGCGATGAGGGCGGCATTGCGCTGCGGGGAGATGGTCAACGCTGCAAGGAGAGCAGCGAGAGCTGTTGGAGTCGCAAAAGAATCAGTATCATTACGACGAGCTTATAAAAATATGCCAACTCACCAGAGGCGTCCGCGGCGGCGTCGCCGTTGTTGTTGCCGTTGTTGTTGTTGTTGTTGTTGTTGTTGTTGAAAGACATGGTAGGAGTAGAAGAGCGAGAGCGAGATAGAGCAAGCGAAATTCGAGAGAGGTCGAGAGGCTTTGGTAGCAGTGAAGCTGGGGGATTTCGCTTGGATCCTTGCACCCTATAAAGGTCCCAAGAACGCGTCCAGACCTAAAGATGTGGAATTAATCAGAGGGAGATGAAAAAAAACCACCCGGTCAGAGTCGACAGGTGAACATCCAAACCGGAAGGTGAACTACCTTGTTTCCTTCTATGAGACAACGTGTGTGGAACTCGACCTGACTCGGTGACAGCAAAGCCATCTTCTTTGTTACTCGGGGACTTCGAGATGACTCGGGGAAACAATGCGACAGGTAGGGGGATCTGCGACCGTGATGGATTTTTCGAGCAGCAAAGGAGATGATATCAGCCTGAGAGAGGAGGAAGGACCAGCGCAAGTATGTCAGCTCCAACCGTCGAGAGCACCCCGCACAGCGACGAGTCTGAACATCCAACGCCTCCGACCGACGCCAGTGACGATGCCACTGGAGGTGATATGCTGTGGGTTGATAAACAGTTAGGCGCCGTAGGCTAAAAGGCTAACGTCGTGTGATTTCCGCAGCACTGCCCCTCCCAAGCTCAAACGTGGCTGGGCGAAAGGCACTCGCCTCGACTTCCTCAGTCCCTATGTTCCCCGCTACTTCAGTGCACTGCAGGAGAAACGATCCAAGGCTATCGAATTGGCCGATGAAGTAACCAACGACTACTTCAAGCGATTCTATTGGCGACTGCCTCCCCACATCGAGCCAACCAGCACGACACCTGATCCCACCAAATTGGAGACCTTGACCACTGCGGAGAAGGAGCTAAAGGGAGAAATCATTGCTAAGATGCGACAGGTGCGTTCGTTTACTCTATCTGACACTGCGAATGCATCTGAGTGTCCATTCTCTGCCAGTCCATCCATAACTGGCTCGATTATCGCGCCCACAAGACGAAAGGCGTCACACGACTCAGAAACGCGGTTACTAGTGGGGCAGGTGGGGCAGGAGCTCTGGCCGATGACCCGTATGCACTACTCCTTGCACAACTCACTGGTATCGCCCTCAAACCGAAGAAACTACTTGCGCCATGGCAGCAATATATGAAGACTGAATCCGTTTGGAAAGCACTGAAGCCCGCCTTCGATGAACAATTCAAAGCATCTGGTCTTGCCGAAGGATTCCGAGCTAGCGAACGAAACGCCTTCATGATCAAGCACTACAACCAGCTTGACGACTCCGTGAAAGACTCGTACTCCGCTCTAGCTGCGGAGGAGCATGAAAAGTCGAAGCAACAGGTCAAGGAACGCCTCAGTCAAGAACTTCGTTTCACGCCGGAGGAGCGTCAGGCGTACGTCCTATTTCTGTTATCTTCTCAGCATCTACTTCCTCATACGCTGCCCAGTCTCATAGATCGTTTGCCCGAGTTTCTGGACCCTTTGTTTAGTGCCCTGTCCGACATGCTGGGTATGCACGTCAGCATCCTCATCGGTGGTCCTGAGCCGAAGAAGGGTGGTAAACTCAATGTCATCAGGTTCGTTGTTAGCCAATCGCCTCCATCTCTCGAACTCACCCCATACGCCGATGATCTAGCATACACTACGGCGCCGACCATTCGGCTATCCCAAAGAATTGGGCCAAATTTGATAAGGCAAGCTACAAGAAGGTGACCGACTCATTTCTTTCATTTCTCGAATCTTCGTATAGTAAGTGATTGATTAAAATTCTACGTCTTATCCTCACCCCCTGTTTGCCTCCAGCTGCGGAAGATTGTGCCGCAGCTGCACTTCCTATTGACCCTCTCCTTGAAGACCACTCATCGGACATTGAACACGAGAACGACGACGACGACGAACACGGTGACAACAATACACGCAACCGCGAACGCGACCGCGACCGTACCAGGGAGTCGAGGAATCGCCGACATGCTTCGGCCGATCGTTCTCGAGACCAGTCCAGAGGACGTCCATCAAAGAAGAGCACCAAACGTTATAGGGACATCTCCGCGGATCCCCCTTCAAAGCGCCGTCATCGCCGGCAACGTTCCTCGAGTCGTCGTCGCCACGATACAACACGCCGAGGACACCGCTCACACAGAGACAAAAATCGCTCCTCTCCCCATGATCGACATGCTACAAGGGACCGTGGACGTTCCTCCCGGCGCAAACCCTCCGCTGACACAAGACAAAAGCGGTTACGGCGTTACTCTCCTTCGAGGGACAACAATATGGACAGTGATTGCAGCATGGACTCTGATAGGGAGTCTCAGAAGGAGAACCGTTCGCCAGAGAAGTCTTCCCGTCCACGCCCCCAACCCCGGCGTTCTCGTGGTGACTCCAAATGGTCGGATCTTTTCCGCGACAACCGTGTGCCTCCCAAAATCGGTCCGCCTCGAGGAGTGCCTAGAGAAGGTGCTCCCAAGATAGGTCCTCCCCGAGGAGTGCCTCGACCAGCTCCCTCTGCCAATGCGCCAGATCCGTCCCCCGCGACAGTCGAGCTTGAAGACACAGCTCCTCCCTTGCCAATGACCACTCCCATTCAACCGCCAACTGCACCCTCCTCCGTTCCTTCATCCCCCGCCACATCTCCCGTTCCCTTAGCGACTTCAGAGGACAACGGCAATGACGAACACAACGACCACGATACCGACGACAACGACGATGACCTACCCCCGCTTCAGAAGGATGCTCCTTCTTGGTTACAACAGGAGTACGGCCGCTTGGTGCAGCATCACCGTCATGGAACGGAGTGGTCAAATGTCGTAGCCGCATACCTGAAGTTTGAGCAGGCACACAGGCGCTCGGAGGCCAAACCGTTGAAATCCAAAGGACGCCCAAGCGAGGTGCTGTGGTGGGTCGTTAGAGGTCGAAGATATCAGGCGACCATCCAGCCAGATGGCCTGGAGGTGTACGCAACCCAATGGTGGTCTTGGTGGGCTAGTATGCAGCCAGAATGGCGAGGAACTCCTTCCCCGCTCCGTCCTGCAAACAATGCACCCGACGATGCCGACTGGGACGATTTGCACCGCCCCGGTATCAATGGCTTCCTCACTATCATCTTCTCACTCGGGTGGTGGGCTCAGGCTCTTGCAACGGATGCGGCGGGTGATGTTACTGACTTGGATCGAGAGAGTTGGCAAGCTGCAGTAAAGGACGTTACCACCGTATTACACGCGCTGTATATTCACAAGACGTCCACTTAGATGTAGACTAGCACCCGTTGTACATAGAATAGCTTGTAGTTCCTCTATACACGATGAGTTACCATGAGCATCAACCCAGTGATCAATATCACTCATCGAGCGCTAGACCCATACATAGAGCGCTTACATATGTCGGCCAAATGATAACATTGTGTTTCTTGCTCCTTAACGTCGCCCAATGCCCGTATAATTCCTTGAATGTCATGTCCTATGTATGTATTATATCCACAGTGAATATTGTGGGTCACGCACCAACGGAACACTCGTAACACCTTGATCGAGTAAAAGTCCCAAGAAAGTCAAGGCCCAAAGTCCTCTAAACTCGCGCTTTGTAACTTCGTCTTTGACTTTGACCTCTTTTGCGACACATTTTTTGTAAACATCCCCGAAACTCTTCAGAAACTCTTGGAATGGGTCGACCAAAGCTCTACCACACCACAGCCGAGCGTCGGGAGGCCAATCTGGCAAAGAAACGACGCTATTACGAGCGGTATGTTTCGCGGTTCATTTTCCCCTATCTCTCATTTCCACTCTGGGTCTTCACCGACAACGACTCAAACTATGAAACAGACACCAAGAGAGTATAACTGAGAAGGCTAGGAACAAATATCGAGAGCTTCATCCTACCAAATCGAAAGCAACCATCATAAAGAACAAGATAAACGGAGCTGAACAGTGGGTAAAGTTCTCTAACGGTCTCAAACACCTCCCCTTATCAAGCGTCGCCTCCCTTCTCCCCAGATCCGAGCTTTCCGTGCACATTGACAAGTACCTTGACATTTGTGTCCAGTGCGACGACATGTTTCGTCCAACGGAGGTGGCTTTTGCCAAGTCGGTTTATGACCTTGTCCTGCTAACTTATGATGCCGAGGTGAGTTATACCGAGCAAATCTTTGGTGTTTCGTTATTTCACCACAGTGTACGCAGGCATGCTCGCGTGCGCTCAAGCCAATAGAAACTCTATACGACGAACTCCTTGATACAATGAACAAGATCCTTCAAATAGACGGGGTTGGTGATCTGTGGCGGCAGTGCGATGTGACCCTAAAGCAGCTCCGGCACGCAGTGTCCTTAGTGACCGAGATTGAATGCTACGCGTCGGATATAGGAGAGCTGAAGGCAGCCTTTGAAAGAGGAGACCTCGGAGTACGGTCAGCGTAGATCTAAGACGAGAGAACGTGCAGGCTACGAAGGTCGTTTACAACTCCGATAGTTCTCGTAGATAAGTACCACCCGCGCATGGATGATGCCTTTCCCCCAGGAAAAATCCTTTCTTCGTTTCGACGTCCCATTGCATTTTTCCACCCATCTAGGTACGCTTTTCGCCTGTGCTCTTATTCACCTTTGGACAACCACCTCAACACCCTCCTCAGCCACGTTCTATCCATGGCCCGCACCAGAACCGCAAAAAAGCCCCCCAAGAAATACGTACCGCCGCTGTTTCGGGTTCGCAAGTCTCGATTTTACGACCGTTGGTACCCAACCCTCGATCGCGAAATGCGAACCTATCTGCGTGAAAATGCAGGATTCTTTCGTATTGCCCAGAGTCGGGGAGAGGACGCGTCGTGGTTTCGACGCTTTTGGTACTGTTTTTTCGATCGGTTCCCTATAGCAAAACACGTCGAGGACCTCGATGAGCGCGACTTCTTCAGACGCCCTTGGAAAGTGGTAGGCAGACTACTTCTACAGGCAAGTTCGTGGTCACTCACTTCTCTTTTAGGCGGTAAAACGTTACCTTAAATGGGTAATCTGGAATTTCAAGCAGGGGGAGGGCGATACAATGTAAAATTTTCGGTAGACGTTCTGGTATACACAGTGTTCGCATCTACGTTTGTCAACGAGACGTGTTTATAAATCTGCATGAGCCGCAAAAAAACCCTTTGGGGGGGCTGAATGATGACCGAGGCAACGTCGTCCTCGGATTGGTTCGGTGCGTAGATCATGTATGCCACTTCTCGCAAAAGCAAGGAGCAGAACCCTCGCCAAGGAATGACCTCCGCGTCGCTGCGCTGTCGCTGCTGCCGCGGGGGGGGGGGGGGGNNCCCCCCAACCCCCCCCCCCCCCTCCCCCCCGCCGTCTGCATGTTTAAGGCCTCTAGTTATGGACCCGCCAAACGCGGCACGAAGAGGAAAGGTCAGGTGCACGATGCCGACGACGATGATTCAAACAAAAGGCACCGAAGCCAAGCCAGAGTAGCGGAGGTCTCTGGCAATGGACGACGAAGACTCAATCTTCCACTGTCTCCTCGTAAGAAACCCACGAAAAAAAAGGCAAAACCTGCAACATACTCGTGGAACCCCAGCTGGAGTTATGATAGCGCGGATGTGTCTGCATTGGACGAGGCGGCTGCTGAATACGCGATTGTCAATCCTGCCTTGATTGTGGGCAAAAAGCGGTATAACTCGGTGAGTTGTCAATACGCGGATGCGTTTAGTCATATGTACCTGATCACAACGAAATAGGACAAACCTTTCCAGAACTGGATCCCGCACCGTCAGGCGTTTTTGTTGGAAAATATCCGTCGTGAGGGGCGCGGAGACGACGCTTCCTTGACCGAGTGTCCGACGTGCAAAGCTGCTGGCGCTCCTACATATCGATGCGTTCAATGTTTCTACAGCGTCTTGGAATGCAAACACTGTATTCTTTCCCGTCACCAGCGGTTACCGTTCCACTGTATCCAGGTGAGTAATGATGGTTCTCGTTAATGAGTTTCCTCACTGATGCGTTCGCATAATTCTTCATATCCGTCATTGATAGAAGTGGACTGGCACATATTTTGTCAAGCTCTCTCTGCGTGAGATGGGATTGCGAGTCCAGCTGGGGCATACAGACTTGGAATGCGTTAACCCAGAACCGGGTGCGAAGGTATTCACTGTCATACACACGAACGGCATCCACCACGTCAATGTCGACTTCTGCGGTTGTGACAAGAAAGTGCCCCATCGGATTCAGTTACTACGAGCGCGTTGGTACCCAGCTACCGTTGATTATCCAGAGTCGGCCGCGACGATGGAGGTCTTGGAATTCTTCCAACACCTGACTTTGACAGGTAAAGCGACGCACTGGCAGTTTTACCGCACATTAGAAAATATGACTGACAATACTGGGGTCGATGTTCCGAAGGTACGTTGATTGAACCTTAAGAGATGTGCTTGCCGAAAGGTCTGATGTTTGATATTGGCAGAGTCGGTACCCCAGCTTCGTTCGAATGGCCAGACAGTATCATAGCGAGTGTATGTTTAAATGGGCCGGCAAGGGCAACGAAAAGGACGGAGTGGCAAATACGAAAGATGGCGATTTGGCTATGTGCTGCGTCGCCTGCCCTCATTCGGGCGTCAATCTACCAGATGGTTGGGAGAAGTCAGACCAGCAGTAAGCGCCAGCAAATTTCGCGTGTCATCCTACCCTCTGAACGTCTTCAGGTTCCTCTATCGACCTCTCTTCTCCCTTGACGCGAATTTTCGCCTCAAGAATCGTCTCAAATCAACTGAAGACAAGGATCCAGGGCTTCACACCGGCAAGGCGTACTTTGTTGAGCAGCGTGGCTATAATGAGCATGTCGCAAGGTTTGGTGCGCAAAAAGAGGTACGCGGCTTTGAATTCGTATTCCTATGAGTGCTGTTGTTGACTGGTGGATTAGCTTAGTAACTGTAGCGACTTCAAAAGCTTAGCTTCTGCGCAAACGAAGTTTTCGGCGGGACTTCGGTACACGGGCGTTGGCATGTGTGTTTGTGCACGGCATGAGCTGATTCGAGCAAACGGGGTAGGGGACCTTCAGAAAGGGGAGAGGTATGTTTCATAACCGTATCGTCTACTATAAGAAGGGTTGCTGAACTCTCGAACTCAGGTACTGTAATATGGACTTTGTCCTGCTTTCCGCAATAGCCGGGTTGGCCGCCCTACAGCTCTTCATCATCTACGACATTGCCTGCCAGTTCAAAGTTAACTTCCCGTCTCGCATGGCAGCATTCCCCCAGGCTATGCATATCCCGTCTACTGTGCAGATCGATTGGGGCATACCGAAGTGTCATTGTCCGGCCCACAAGCTCGACTGTCAAATACCCCATTCTATGAACCTCAAACCGGGCGTCGGGCGAACGGATGGTGAAGGAATCGAGCGAGATTGGGCTATTCTCAACTCGGTAGCCAACAGTACGAAGGAGATGGGCCCTGGAGCTCGTCATGACACGCTCGATATGCATTTCAGCCATCATAATTGGCGCAAGACGGTAGCCTTTGGTATGTGATGTCCATCTTTCTCGGGGAGATGACACTGACATCATCCAGGTCATACTTTACGGCGCAAGCTGTGCCTGGCCTCGGCTGAAAGTCAACGACAAGCGTCCTTGTACAGCGAACTTGTCGAGAGTCTTCCCTTGCCAACACTCGAGTCCACATGGACTACCCAGGTCAAGGCATGGGAAGTTGATCACTCAAAGGAAAATCCCTACGTTATCAAGCAGCTGGCTAAGCGTCAGTCCCATAATGTCTTTCTGTGGTATTCTTTCGTGCTCATCTGCTTGAACCAAATCAGGACCAACCCTCCAGCAAATTAAAGCAGAGCTACTCGAGCAGGAACGAGAATTAGAGGCCGCGTCATCGGGCGCTAGTCGTCACAGCAAGTCAGCGACAGGTTTTCTCACCGAGGCGATTGTTCTGGAAGATCTCCAGTGAGTATCTTCGGTATGAGCTCTTCGCCATGCCGCTGGCTGATATGGATCCCACAGACGCAAGGTCCGAAGAGACATCAAGGCCTCTGATGTCACCCCCGCCCAAGCTGCTCGTTTGGAAGAGCGTCGAATCCAACTCCAGAAACGCATACGATCCTTACGTAACACACAGCGATCATTTCTTCCAACCATCGACGACGTCGTCTCTGATTTCTCAAATGCGAATCGGGATGTCAAGGTGCTCATAGAGGACATGCCTCTATGGCTACCATCGGCATTGGAGTCGGAAGACAGGGAACAAAGCTACGCGGACGGCCTGTCCGCCAAGGAGGCCATGCTCCGGGAAGCACAGTGCCACGACACATTGGAGAAGATACGAGCCCTGCAAAGAACAAAGCTACATTTTATAAACTTCAAGAACAAAACCATTCGCGGTCAAACTATGTCGACACGCGCCCGCAGCGCAATCGAGGCTATCGACGCCAAAATCCTTCTCCATAGGGATCGGTACAATGATGCCCGTGATTGCTTGCTCGCACTTCGTGGTCCCGGTCCCTGGTTGACGACCTTGCGCAAGTTGGAGCGGGAGGACCTTGTCGCACCCTCGGCTTTCACCACCGAAAATTCCAAGGACGTCATCAACGTCGATGGCACGCTCAAGCCGCTTCGGACGTTGAAGGACATGGCTAAAGGACTTGGGAGAGGATATCAGAAGTTATCGTGGATATGGACGATTCCGGGAGTACTGGGGGATGGAGATGACGACGACCTCAATCTACGTGAGTTACCCCATGTGATATCCTTTGTTTCACTGCTGATTACAAAGGTCTAGTACTGCGTGTTGAATGGGCAAAGGCTCGGGCGAGGAAGCTACGCTGGTCGGAGGAGGTTGAACTGTTAAAGGAGGAGATGCGGCGGGTGAGACAGACGTTGCTGTGGAAATCCCAGCAGTGGATGAACCGTGCCGCGGGTTGGGAGGGACTGAGTGTAGAGGTCCTCGAGGGTGTCGCTGCGTATGCCAACCGTCAAGCCAACGTCTACTCGTCCCTACGCGAACACTTTTCGGCGCTGTGGGAAGCCCCGGTACGAAAGCCAAAGGGAGCCCCGCTATTTGGCGAGCGTGCTGCTCTTGTCTCCCAAATTGCGGCTCTGAATGCAAACACCCAACCATCCCCCTCATCTCAACTGCTTCCCGAAGGTGCCAACCCCTCCAATGCTGTACCCAACGGTGCCCCCGAGGAATCGGTGCCGCAAGATGATCCTGCCTTGGATCCCTCTGTTGATGAGCTTCCGGAGCGCGATGAGGTCGAGGACGATGAAGAGGATGATGATGACGATGACGAGTATTTAAGCCCCGGCGACGAGTGCGACAACGAGGACGAATGATGGGAATGACAGCGCCCTTTTCCGTTTTTGGTAGTAGGTACCGATCACCGTGAAGCCCGGCGACGACGAATGAAGGCAGCGACAGCGCCGTTTTCCGTTTTTGGTAGTAGGTTCCTGTCAATGTGTCTTCTTGCACCCCTTTCGTAGTTGTCGCTCGAAAATATCATGTTTAATGCTCTTTTTTATGGGGTTCTTTAAAGTGTCATCTAAATTTGGTAATGGATACTCTCACCTCTCCCAAATAGGAAAGTATGCGCAGTAAAATGGCGTGGGCGCGAAAATAATCCAGAGCCTCTTACCTGTTTGGTAGTTCTGAGTTGATCTGAGCTTGAATGTGGATTTATCCCCAGGATTGGGTCAAGTCACTCTGTGGCAAGATCCCCATATTCTGTCATGGGTGTCTGTGGATTTATCTGGTATATAGGGACAATAGTACAGGTACTGGTGATCCAGAGGCCTAGAGAGAGAATGTGAGAGGTACGAAGGGAGGAGGTGGGTGTAGGTCAAATACCAGGGGATTTTCCTGGGTGGTCGTCCGCGTCAGCGGCGCAGGATCATCACGATAAAGTACGAGGGCCTGGTTGATCTGGCTTATATGACTATTGAGTGTGAGCTGTAGTTTCAGATTCTTCGATGCGGTGTCAGACGAGGCAAGGTAGAGCAGGTAGGCGGCATTGCGGTAGGAGACGTCCCATCATTTCTTGACTTCGAGGATACGTTCGTGGAGCTGTTTGACTTCAGCAGCGTTATGAGGCTAGTGATTACGGCGCATCAGACATATGTGATTTGAGGATTTGGGGGAACACACTGGGTCCGCCGGAAAGTCGACACTTTTCCCAGCGATATGATTGATCTGAGCGTCTCTGTAGGGTAGCATCTGTATTTCAAAGGTAATGGTTGAGCAGAGTTAAAAGAGATCGAGAATCGCACCTTCAGAACGGGCTCGTCGCGCCCGGATGTGTTGGACTTCAACGACATGTTCACAAAAGGTATGGGAACTTCCGAGAAAAAACGGCGCAGCGCGTTTTCAACTTTGTTGTTCTGACACTCACCTCTCAAACTCCGCCGCCCCCAATAGTCCGATAATCCCATGAAATCAATCAAAGAACTTATACATGGCATGGACCTGGAGGCCACATGGAAGCAGGTCTGGGCATTTGCACGGGGTATTCGACAAATCCAGGTCTCCACGAAGAGAGCGGATCATATTAAAAAGCATCACCAACACCTTGTGAGTACTTTATTATTCCCCAAACCTTCATAATGATTTTTAAGTAAAACATATAATGTTATATATAGCTTGAACTTCTGCGAGCTGTCACTAAACACCCAAATTCTGATCAGATTACCGAAGAGGTACCGTTCTTGATGAGTGTGGAGAAGTGTTGCCGTGGAGAAGATGCCGACCATTGGATTCATGCGGCAGCACTCATCTACAAGTTTCAAGCTCCAGCACAACGCGGCGCCGCTACTGCCACACCTGGACAGTCGACTGTGGCTCATGCGGGACCGGCGGCTCCTACGACTAGCGCCGCTGTAAGGGGACACTTGATTCCTCCTAAGTCTCCCCTAGGTGCCAGTCACCTGACCATTTACTCCGGACTCGGCGCCTATCTCAGAGGAAAATGCCTATGACTTAGGCGCCCGGGCCTGTCCTCCATCACATGATCTTTCCCCTACTTCTCCCCTATTCTCCTTTATCACATTCTTTTACATTTACTTCCGTTTCATATTTGCTTCCGCTCTTGTGATTGGGTGGCTTGGTACTATATAGTCATCCTCCCACGCTATTACTGTATATAGTTGACTGCCTAGCAAATGGATCCTTAGAGTATTCTCTTTGGATTCCCTCTCGCTAGGTGAGCGCTCCGTTGTATTCAGTAGTTCTATATTCACTTCGGATTCCCTCTCGCTAGTCGTGGGTGCGACTCGTTAGGTTGCCCTTACAGAAGAATACTCTCTCCCACGAGCACTGGAGCTGTTCGGCCAACTCAGAAACCGCCGAAATCGATGGTCGCGTTCACGTTTGCTCGACGCTTTCCCTCTTGTCCCCCCTCCCCTGCTCGGTATGACCATGGATACGAATGTCAATCCGTCTGGACCTCCTGCTGGCACCGCCGCGCTAAACCAGCCGATTGATACGTCTCTCCCTCTCTCCTTCAATCCCGACTTTGCGCAGCAGTCAGATCCATCTATAAAGACAGTGTATGTATACCTCCAAAATGACTCAGAGTGAGTCATATTGACTAGGAAGGCTGTGTAGACATAGATATAAATAGTAATTAGTAGCCAAACATAGACAAACACCTGTAGAGTATATAAGGACCCCCAATTTGCCTGGGGCACAATATAGAATCATATACCATAACCATACAACTTAAAGGAATCAGACCCAAGCTTACGCTTCAGATTAATTGGCTAGTACTGTTGGTGTATTTATTAGTGAACTCAAATTAGAGTAAGAAGCTTAACACCGAGTTAAGGGTTCTTTCCTAAGCCAAAACAATTTTGGTAGCAGTTCATAGTATTTGCACTAGACAAGTCACCAATTTACTGATACATCATAATTCCTCTGCCTGAGAACTGTTACCGAACTGATATCTATGGTTTCATATTCCACTAGTCTGATACTAGTGAAATACCTCTGAAGTACCGTGTACTTCACTTCTGAATTCTGTACCACAACTGAACTATCTACACAACAAGGACATTGATTCAACCGTGAGTCTCTGTTAACCGTCTTGTTACTGAATACTATCTTTTACAGATCTAAACCCCTCAACATTCACCCTACCCTCAAGAAATACTCCTTCCTCATAGTTAGATACTCACATTGTATTTACGCACTTAGTGTTAGATACCACTTGATTGGAATATAACTGCTTAGTCTATAAAGTTTGTGGTTCTAGAAAGCAATTTCTACTTTAAAACGAACGACCAGCCACTACTCGATCTACAGTAAGGTCCAGAGCTGTCTGGGCACTAAAGGTAATAAACCTAAGTGTGCACTAGTGACCGCCGTTGGCGCTTAATGTACCTTGCTTGCTTAAGCAGAGACACTGATGAATGGACTTAAATAAGTTTATTCAGATACCGTTCTATAGTCAATAAGTTCAGTCCTGCCAACCATTGATCTTCCTTCTCTAACAATAAACTTGGGCGTGTTCGCAGTAATTCTGCGTCTACCCCTCGTAAGAGACAGATTGTATCCCTTCCTCTAGACCTAGACAAAGCAACATAGGCACTTATTGGTGTCAATGACTTTGTTGAGGGATCCTTAAGATCGACGAAGACTCGTTCAATGGTTTGTCCCTGGCTCTTATAATCGGTGAATGCGTATGCAGGCACCAGAGGGCTTTGTCGATGACGTACGGTCGTCTTTCTGCCTGCGGTTGTGAAAGAAAAGATAGCCTCTTCAGGTAGAACAGGAACGATGCCCTTCGGTAGGTCCTTGAACATGTAAGCATCCAAAGCGTCCATTTTGAGGAAGATACACGCGGGTGGATATTGGAGGCTCACATGCCCGTTGACTGGTTGTGGGTCCGGTTCTCGTGGATCGAGCGTGATACCGACAACTGTGCCACTGTCATGACCCTGCTCCTCTACATCTTTCCCAGCCATTCCTACCTCATTTCTACTTTCAATTATCACTTCCTTTCCCTTTTCGACCTTCTCCGTGCTACTCTTCGCCCCCTTCGCCCCCTTGAACACCTTCTACAGCCTGCCAAGCCATTCCCATGGTCCACCGGTCCATTCCGTCGATCATTCTAGCTGGTTTCGGTCCATCAGCAGTCCTAACTGCTCGCCAATCAATGCAGGAACCATAGCTCAAGCAGAACAGCTCATTTACGTCGATCGGTCGCTCCTGCAAGCGTCTAGAGCCGACCAATCGAGCCGCCGTCTTGACGGCTGTCTTTCCACATGCTATGGTCGCCGTTTCGCCCCACCACCAGCCGAAACGGCTCGCCGATGCTTCTGGGACGAAGCATATCACATATTGGTCGCTTTTCCTCAATCGTCGGTCTCTAGAGCCTCCTAGAACCGACCTATTGAGCTGCTAACTGTTATCGGTTGATTCGTCGGTCTACCCGGTCGATTCGCCGAGCCGACGCTTGCCGACTCGGCGATTCTCGCGGTTATACAGCTGGACTTTTCTTTATGTATACGTTTTCTCATCTCTCGTCGTATTTACTTGTTCCTGGCTCACCGACTCGACCCCTGTCCGCATCGGTCGGTCAGCGAGCGCTTCTGCCACCTATTTAGCTGCTCAGCGCTCCGCTTTGGTCCGCTAGACTTGTTATATTGTTCAGTACCACAATATAACACTTATTTGCTGGATTCCTGTCTCGTCTCCTCGTCTCTTCGATCCTCGTCGACTCGCCCGCCCGTTCGCCCGTTCCTAATGTCGCCTAGGTCCCCCACATCGTCTCGGCTCGTTGCCCAACAGTTTGGGATAGTCCAGCAGAGCCTGGTATCAACAGTCGCCCTCCAGGAGCCAGAGTGCTCGTTTAGCTCAGCAGGATTGGAAGCAGGAGAGTCTGCTGGATCAACTGGGTTAGTTATCCTTCTTAGTGTTCTTTTTCATCTTTTCCACCTCGCCTCCGCTTCGCTTCGGCTCGTTTCCTTCTCTCTGTCTCTTTTCTCCTCCCTGTACCTATCTCGCCTTGTTTCCTTCATATCTCATCTGTCTCTCCATCTATCCTCTTGATTTCACTTGTATCCTCTTCTTATATATCTATTCTATCGTCGAGTACCGCCGCTCGCCG